>RCUC01119392.1:0-44169 GCA_003697995.1 Taxidea taxus jeffersonii
TTATTTATAAAAACAGGTGATGGGCTGGATTTTTTTCTTTGCACCACAGTTTGCTGACCTTTTGTAAAGATCATCAAGTGCAGTCTGTTTTCAGCAGTCAGACCCAATAATACACCTTCACTGTTTTTAGCTGGAAGATCTATCTTTCTACCTCTCTGTCATAATCTGATTGCAGAAACCTTGATTACCCTTCCATTCCATTTAACATCATGCTGGTCTTATACCTTGATGATATTCTGCTATTTGCTGAGGATCAAGTATTAACATCTTTATGCATGTTGTTAAGAGACATATGGACCAGGAGGTGGCAAAGAAAGCCCACAAAACTGTAGAGGCTTGCCACCTTGGGGACACTTCTAGGGATTCAGAGGTCTGGGGCACATCAAGATATCTTTTCCATGTGATGGACAAGTTCACATCTGGCTCCATGCTACCAGTAATAAAGAGTAGAAGACCTAGTAGACCTCTTTGGAATTTGGAAGCAAAAAAAATGAGGTGTACCTCATTTTACTCTGACCCATTTACTAAATGGCCCAAAAAGCTGCCAATTTTGAGTGGGTCTCCAAACAATGGAAGGTTCTGTAGCAGGTTCAGGCACTGGTATACACGGGTCTGGCACTTGGGCCCTGTGACCCAGCAGACCCAACGTTGTGTGAAGCGTCAGTGGAAGATAGCGTTCCTGCCTGGAGCACTGGGCAGGCTCATACACAAGAGCTGCAGTACAGACTCTGGATTTTGGAGCCAAGCCATATAAAATTATCCACATAACACTATGCTTTTATATAAGGCTCTGAGTCCTTAGTAGACACTGAATGCTTGGCAGGGGACCACCACAGTCCCATGAGACCTAAGCTGTGCTTAATGGCCGGTGTTGTGTGACCCGTAATGACCCGGTGTGCAACCCATAAAGTCATCCAGTAAGTCAGGCATGTGCAGTAGCACGTCATAGATATGAGACTGAGCTTGGGAAGATTCTGAAGATGCAAGTAAGTTGCATGAGGGAGTGGCCCGGAGGACTGTGGCCTCACTTCTACCGCAGTGTCTCCCCTGGTTATCACTTGTGGCCTCATGAGGCATTCTCTGACCAGTTTGCTAAGGGAAAAAACAAACTCTGGTGTGGTTTCCAGATGGTTTTGCATTATCTACTGGTACCGCCTGGAAGTGGGCAGCTCTAGCACCACGGCCCCACTCCAAGACGACCCTGCACCACGGGGAAGGGAAGCTTCCAGAGAGCAGAACGTGCAACAGTGCACCAGGTTGTTTGGAGGTAGCTGGAGATAGGGGTGCCCACTGATTCCTGAGGTATGGTTAATGGTTTCACTGTGCGGTCAGGAACTTGGAAAGAACATGATTGGAAGATTGGTGACAAGGAGGTCTGAGGAAGAAGTATGTAGCCAGAGCTCTCTGAGTGGGAACAGAGAATAAATATTATTTTCATACTGTGTAGATGCTCTTCAGAGGCAGCCTCTGTACAGAATTTTAATCAGCTGGGTAAGACGATCCATTTTGCGGGGGTCCATCAGCCTCTGTCCCCAACCACTCCTGTCATTGCCCAGTGGGCTCACAAGGTGACCACTCTAGCAAGGATGGGAGGTTAAGCATGGGACAAGCAACGTGGACTCCCCCTCACCGAGACCAATGCAACAAAGCCACTGTTGAGTGTCCAAGCTGCCAAGTGCAGAGACCAACACTGAGCACCCAATAGGGAACCATCCCAAGGAGCATAAGTCGGCTTCCTGTGGCAGCTTGATTCCACTGCCCTGTTTTCATCATGGATGGAGCAGCATTCTGTTCTCTACACACTTGCTCTGGACATGGACTTTTTTCATCCCTCAGTGCTTTTCTTTCTTTCTTTTTTTTTTTTTTTTGCATCCCTCAGGAACAATAACTTATGGACTTAAAAATCTATCTACTGTCATTGTGTTCCATACAGCATTGGTTCTGATCAAGTAACTTATTTTATAGCAAATGAAATGTGGTGATTGGTCCATGCTGCTCATGTAATTCCTGGGGCATCCCCTATTTCTTATAAACCTGAAGCAGCTGGCTTGCTAGAACAGTGGTTACAGGATAGCAGGGTGGCTCAGTCAGTTGAGCATCTGTCCTTGGCTCAGGTCATGATCCCAGGGTCCTGGGGTTGAGTCATGCATCGGGCTCCCTGTTCCGTGGGGAGTGTGTTTCTCCTTCTCCCTCTGCCTGCTGCTTCCTCTGCTTGTGTACACTCTCTCTGTCAAGTAAATAAATAAAATCTGAAGCATAAATAAAACTCAGTTACAGTGGCGGTGAAGTGGCAGCACCACGCATCACGGTGGCCTGGGACGCGGTACGTACTCTCCAGCTGCAATGTGTGCTGCTGTTTGGAGCCACGATTCATGAGTCTGGAAATTAAGGGTGGAAATGGGTGTGCAATACTGGCCTTGATCAGAGTAACATTAGATTCTGCTGGCTTAAAGGTCTTAGTTAGAACGAGAGGAATGTTCCCAAAAAGGGGTACGATAGTGATTCCATTGATCTGGGAGTTGAAATTGTGATGTGCCCACTTGGGGCTTTTTGCCAGTGAATCAACAAGCAAACAAGGAGGGTTCTGCCCTGGCTGGGGTCGTTTATCCTGACTCTAGAAGGAGAGTTGGGTTGCTACCACTCAGTGGGAGCGAGGAGGAGTATATCAAGAATGCGGCTATCCTCTGGGCTGCTTTGTAATCTTGCTTCCAGGTCCTATGATTACAGTCAACGGAAAACTACAACAACCCAATTTAGGCTGCATCACTAATGTCCCAGACTCCCCTGGAACAGACATTTGGGTCACCAAAGAAACCACAGCCAGCTGAGGCGCTTGCTAAGGGTAAGGGGAATATGAAATTAGTAGCAGAAGGTGGTATATACAAGTTAGGACCATGTGACCAGTTGCAGAAATTAGGGCTAAAGCCATTATGAGTAATTTTTCCTTATTGTATGTGAATATGTTTATATTTATGTATGTGTGTGTGTATATATACATATATATACATATACATATATATGCATATATATATACATATATATACATATATATATATATACCTGTTTTCATCCCCTTCTTATTCCCCTGTCATCTCAGTAGTTAAATTATAGGGTACAAAAGGGAGAGTATAAATGAACTCAAAAAGGAACGAACATCACCCGAAGACAATGAAGAGATTTCATAGCCTCTTTTGGGAATACGGTTAATGTGGTTTTAGTTACATATGGGATAATTGTACATGTTAGGTGACAATTTGACTTTTTATTGCTTTCATTTGTAAATTAAGTGTGATTTCAAGAGATGTGTATGTGCACCAAGTTGACAGGGAATCCATGGACTGCAGAACCTTTGTAGTGTGTCGAGCAGGTTGGGCTGAACTACATCTCCCATGATTCCCTCCCCTATATATTTTCAGCTAGGGTGTGCCGCAAGAGACACTTTTGTGTGAGATGTGAGGTGCCAACATGCAGTGGCAAATCTGTAATCTTTTTAGGCTCAGAAGTTTGGGGAAGGGTCCCCCAGGTGCTCCTGCAGCTCATGCGCATTGTTGTTTGTCTGCTGACTCACCTCCTTGGTGTGGGCGGGCAGCCAGCCTGCGGCTGCTTCACCTTCCCCTGGATCTTCCCTGAGCTCTCTGACTTCCTCCTCTGGATCTGCACTTACCTGTGGGACACAGGGCGCCAGCTTCTCGGGCATGATACCCACATCATTAAAGCTGGAGACAGTGAGGCTGACACGGATTCCAGTCACCACTTGACATCTCTCTTCTCAACTGCCCGCCTGCAGATTTCAAGGTCTAGCATCAGATATGAAGACAGCCTTACAGACACTGTTTTTAGCAGCTCTCACCACAGTTTAATTCTTGTAATAAATCTGTGTGTATGTGTGTGTATGTGTGAGAGAGAGAGAGAGAGAGAGAGATTCTGATGGTTCTGGATCTCTGGCTGAATCCCAACTGATATAGACCTATATAAAATGGTATTTAAAGGGATGTTATTTTTCCTTCCCTTATCATCCTATTTCCCGCCACTCATGCTCTATAAGACCAATGTCATAGGTTTCTGCAATTTCATTAAAGTTCCTAAGATGCAACTTGAGAAGATCTAGAGTTACTTCATTTCATTACCCAGAAATGCATCAAGGCTAGATTCTATTTTTTTATATGGTATTATAGTGGTCATCATCTTGTTTTCTCTTCAAATGAGTCTGGCTCCTTCATTGCATTCTGCCATGAAACCCTGTTGGTGGTGATGAGAATGTTTTGGGTCCCCATACATTGTCGATTAATCCATTTGTGGATTCATCAGACTGTTGTTGTAGGAACTGACTTGACAAGTGTGGGCTGAGAAGGTGGGATCTACACTATGAACCTTTGGCTCGGCACTGACACTGTGGGAGGAGCCATGGTAGGGATGATAGAGTGGTAGGTCTGCTATAACAACGCTCGCCTTTAACTGTGAAATGAGTCTTCCTAAGAAAAGTAAAGACCTCAGCCTGAAGTTTGGAGATATTAAACAGTATCTGTCAGGTAAGAGTCTTAGTCCTGCATTTGGCTTAAATAGTAATAAAGGGGTTTGAATTTTCTGCCTTATAACCATCGGGCAGTCAAGCAGTTCCAGCAGTGTAGTGGGAAGCCGGCAGGTCTGCTAGTTTATGCGTTACCTCCGGAATCTCTTGCAAGGGCATTTATATCTGTACATTTTCCCTGATCTTGTTTTGTATTCTTTCCTCCTTGGAGTAGTACTCTTAGTACTTAGTACAGCTTAGTCTTTATATATATATATTTGTTTTTACCTTTCTGTATGTTGGAAAAATCTGGAAATTCTTAGAGAATATAAGCTATGTCATCCTAGGCCAACATTTGTATTCATCTCCTTGGAGTATGCCAGGTGGACTCCATTTGAGTCTACAGTGATTCAGGGCTGGTCAGGGTGCATCTTGAGAATGATTGGCATGTCTTTGCAAGGCAGCTTCCCCAGAGTGGGGTTACAGAAGATCTTTAAGTGAATCTAGTCTCCCCAGACACAGGAAAGCTGGCTTGGCAAGAGGGGCTTAGAGAGACCTGGGAGTTCAAATTCTCATTTTTGCTCAATTCCATCAGAGGTCACCATTTCGAGCCTCACGTCTGTCTGTTCCTTCTTAATGCCAAAAGTTTAACATAAGATACTTGCATAGTCTGTGAATTCAACTTAAATTATTGTTTTGCAAGTCAGACAACTAATTTTGGATATGATATTCAGTAAGTTTGATGCTGTCACTCTGGGAGAGAGTTGATTATCTTAGAGCTGCCATAGATACTCTTTAGTCCCTTGGATGTGACCTGAGATGAAAGTTTAAAACCCTGGTCTTGTTATTTCCTTTCCATAAGCTCTCCAGCATGTTCAGAAGCAGACCCCACAGTTCTTGTAGTCATCATTATTACCATAGCTCATTACCAAGTGCAACCACCACTTGGTCCTCCAGACTATTTGTTTCAGTAGGCACAGTCAACTACAGGTGACACTTCAGGTAATCATGATGCATTAGATGACCACAGACAACCAGATAACAATTGTCTGTTAGCAAAGAGCTCAGGTGATTGCAAAGTTAGGGATAGAACCAAACAATCCCGAACCCCAGCTTCGATGGTCTGTTTCCTGGAACCACTCTGGCCACAAGTACTCATTAAATGAAGTCAGGAAAACAGAAACCACACCAGTCATTTCAGCAGAGAGAATTTTTTTAAAGGTTTAATTATTCTGGAGAGAGAGAGAGAGAGAGCATGTGTTCGGGGTGGGGGGGTGGAAGAAGAGGGAGAGAGAATCTCAAGCAGACTCCTCGCTGAGTGTAGAGCCTGACACAGAGCTCGATCTCAGTACTCTGAGATCTTGACTCGAGATGAAATCAAGGGTGGGAGGCTTGGGAAGTGCCTGGATGGCTCAGTCACTTAAGTGGCTGCCTTCTGCTCTGGTCATTGTCTTGTGATCCTGGGATTGAGCTGGCATCAGGCTCTGCACTCAGCAGGGAGTCTGCTCCTCCCTTTCCTTTTACCCCTCTCTCCCACTTGTGCTCACTCGCTCTTTCTCTCTCCTTCTCTCGCACACTCTCAAATACATAAATAAAATCTTAATAATAAAAAAAAGTCAGATGCTTAACCAACTGAGCCATCCTGAGAGCCATCCTGAGAGCCATCCTGGCAACCCCAGGAGAGAATTTAATATAAAAAATGTGTTGCTGGTCGGGTTATGGACATTGGGGAGGGTACGTGCTATGGTGAGTGCTGTGAAGTGTGTAAACCTGGCGATTCACAGACCTGTACCCCTGGGGTTAGTAATACATTATATGTTTATAAAAAATATAAAAAATTTAATTAAAAAAAATGTGTTGCAATGGAGCTTGAAGGACTAAAAAAGCAAACGTTGAGGCCCATGTATAATAACCTGCCAGAGGAACAAAGAGAAGAGGTTGGTGTTTTCAGAAACTAGAGGCTTGGAAGAGAGGCCACGTAGACCCAAGGCTTAGACCCCTAGGAAAGAAGTGCTATCTTGCTCATACCAGTACTTCAGGGGATCACCTGGAGGCTCATTTTGGAAGTACCAGAGGAGCTGAAAACTGGAGCCAGCTGCCATTAGCAGAGGAAAGGAGTGTTGTTGAAGTCACAAAGGCAGGAATCACAAAGGACCGCAGAGGGGGGGGTTTTCTTCGCCTGCCTAATACCTTCCCTCTAGCACCCTCTGCTGGCAGAAGTGGACACAGCGTTACCTGGTAAAGGGAAATACAGTTTCCCTTTTCTAGACCTATACCAGAAAGTGGAGTTGAGGAGGATGGATTTGGACCAAAATTAATAGAATTATGTGTGTCTTAACTTATAAATGCAGAGACTCAGTTACAATAGAGGAGGGTACAAGATGTTTATATCTACACGTGGAGTCAGCATAAAGATGATAACTATAAATTTGTTCAGGTGTGTTATACGAGTAATACAAATAGCCAATGGTATTGCCAAGAACAATGAAGAACAATGTGATTCTCCAAAGTGGTGAGCAGTTTTTGGTAATGTTCCAAGCAGAATAATGTGCCACTTCCACTCGATTTACAGAGTAGTGCTTTCCTGGACATTGTTTTACATATTAAATTCTCAACTAATAGTAAATAGGCTTTTCGCCTGCATAAGAACCTAGCCAGAAATTCAAGAATCTATAGAATAAGAGACAAGTCTTCCTTTTATGGGAACATCCCATATATTGCAGGATGTCTAGTACTGCTCCCTGTCACAATCCTCCATAAAAATTCTAGGTTGTGGTTGTCTCAATTAGACCAAGTGCCAGAGGATCTTACCACAGGGCAAAGGCATAGGGATTTGGGATTTTGTTTTGAGTGAAACTGGAAACTCTTTGGCAGTTTTGAACAGAAATGTTCAGTTTACATGTTTAGATATCAACTAATGTTTAGAGAATCAACTATGGGGAAAGCAAGAATAGAAGCAGGGAGTCCAGATGCGAGGCTCATGTTATTCCAGTAGGAGGCAATGGTGACTTGTTGGTGGAAGAAATGTTGAGAATAGTTGGACTCTGGATACATTTCACAGGTAAAGCAGACAAGACTTGCTGAAAAATTGGATATGAATGAGCGAAGAGCAAGATCAAGGAGGACACCAAGCTTCTGGCCTGAATGACTGCAATGATGGTGTCATTTTTAAATACAGAAAATACTCAGGGAGAAGTGAACTTTCGGGGAGAGGGGGATCAAGAGTTCTGCTTTCGATCTATGAGATGTCTAGTAGACATCCAAGTGGAGATGCTGAACAGGCAATTAGATATACCAGTGTAGAGTGCGGTGGGGAGGTCAAGGCTTACATGAGGATTTAAGTGAATCTGGGTGCAATCACCCAGGGGGTGGATGTACATAAGGTAGACAAGAGGTTGAAGAAATAAGCCCAGAGCTCACTGAGATACAGAGCCTGGGAAGAGGCAAAGGATAGTAACATCAATCATCCTGGCCTGTGTCTTAAAACAGAGAACAAACTGATGATTACCAGAGGAGAGGTGTGTGTTGGGGGTGGGTGAAATAGCGATGGAGATTAAAGAGTGGACGTATCATGATGAAAAAAAAATAATAAAAGCAGCTTTTGGAGGTCAAAGTGATTCTCATGCTAGCCTTGAAGAATCAAATAGCCATTTGTGAGACGGTCATATGGCAAAGAACTTTGGGAGCCTCTAGGAGCTAAGAGCAGCCCCTGCCTGATAACCAGCAAGAAAGCAACGCTAGGCCCATGCCTGGACTTCAGTCTGTAAAACCCTGAGCAGAGGACCAATCTAAACTATCCCAACTCCTGGCCCACAGAAACTATGTAATGATAAAATCATTTTGTTTTTTTTTTTAAAGGGGACTTTAGGGTCTAAAATTAGTGTAAGTTTCTTATTCCTGCTTTAACAATTTATTACAAACTTTGTAGCTTAAAACAATAAAAATTTATTATCTTACTGTTCTGAGGTCAGAGGTCTGGAATAGGTTCCACTGGGCTAATATTAAAAAAAAAACCTATATTCAAGTATTAATAGCATCTGTAGCATTATTCATCTCACATATAAATACCACATGTGGTATAGTGTATGAGACTCTACACTTTATATACTGTGGTATATCACAGTATATTATTATATAAAGGAGAAAATAGTTGCATTTAACTTTCCCAGAAAAAAGTCATTACATAGTTCTCTACTTTATGAACACAGTTAATATTAAAGTAAAAGATAACTCATTTCTTTTACTTCATGAATAAAGATAGCATTTTTTATAACGGGCTCAACAGTGTAAGGAATTTAATCTTGATTATATATACAAAGGAAAATGTGTTATGTCATTCAGATAAAGGGGACCAGATAACTTCATAATGCCAGGTTACAGAATAGAGTATTTAGGAATTAGAAGCCAATCTAGCTATCCTGTTCTGCCCCCTAGAAATCTATACATGCAATATACAATTAATATGGAAAGTTATTAAAGAGATAATATGCACTATTTTCTTAAAATACTAAGTTTTTGAAGGCTGGTGAGGATTTATCATTTGGGACTAGCTAGGATTTATCATTTGGGACTAGCTATATTTCAAGTCGTGCGGCTACTGGTGCCATAGTGGGCAGTAGTTTTAGACAAAGAAGGCAACAGAATAAGACAAGGGACTACTTCAGGGAAGAAGGGAAGGTGGCTGTGAGATTGCACTGGGTTCAAAGAAATGTCAGGGGTTTTGAGGAGGTGAGAAGGAATGGAATTTTAGTTACAGGCAGACTTCAAGTCAGAGGTGAAGCTCTTTTTTCATATGAGAGGAAAAGAGGAAAGAATGAGTCTAGACACAAAGAGTCTTAGCTAATGGATTTTATCTTTGGAAAGTCAAAGAGCAAATGAGGGTGATGGGAGAGGTGGCAGGGGCAGATACAGAGTTTTGAGGAAAGTAGGGAGCATTTGAAACAGTCTCTGTGTGACTGGAGGAGAGGCTGACAAGGAAACTGGTGGGCAGCTGTGGAAGCCTGTGTGAATGTGAGGACCGTCTGTGTAGCCCACAGTCATGTGATTTTCTCCAGCAGCCTTCAGTGGCTTGGTTGCAGGTGATAGAGAAGGCGTAAGATAGTCCGTCGAAAGCAATCAGGACTAAGGCTTTTCCAGGCAGATGTGAAAGAAAGATCACGAGACAAAGGAGGTGAGGAATCTTTCCAGACAGTGATTCTTCAAGTGATGGACTTAAAAATCCAATATGAAGTGAAGACGAGAGATCTGATGCAGAGAAAGTAGATTTGACAGTTTCTTGGAAGTTCCATTCAGGTCTGGGGGACCCATCTTGGGACGGTTGATTAGAGGATCAGAAAAACGGGAAGTTATAGCAAGAGAGTTAGGTGATTACATATATTGTTTACAAAGTTGGAGTTTTGGTGATGACAAATTCAGGGCGTTCGTATGGGATGGGCTCTGAAGTGAGGTGGCTGAGAAGGACATTGGAGATGGGGAGGTTACGGAACTTGAAGGCCATGATATCATGATAACCATGATAATGGTCACCCATGAGGACATGGAAGTCTTAGAATAATGACAGGACTTGGAGTGAAAAGGACAACTGTAGGTCAGGTGCTAAGTTACAGAGATGAAGGACGGTGACCAGGAAGTCCACAAATGACAGCAACATGGATGGGTGGAGAATGGTATGGCCATATGTCTTAAAGCTAAGAGGAATAGGATTTTCTTCTTTTTTTATTTTATTTTATTATTAGTTTCAGGGATAGAATTTAGCGAATTTAGCGATTCATCAGTTGCGTGTAACACCAAGTGCTCTTTACGTCAAGTGCCCTCCTTGATGCCCATCACTCAATCACCCCATCCCCCACCTACCTCCCCCTCCAGCAACCCTCAGTTTGTTTCCTGTAGTTGAGTCCCTTATGATTTGCCTCCCTCTCTGTTTTATCCCATTTTATTTTTCCTTCTTTTACCCTATGTTCATCTGTTTTGTTTCTTAAATTCCACAGACGATGAGTGAAATCATGGCAAGATTTCATTCTTTCTGATGGCTGAGTAATAGGAATAGGATTTTCTATGTGAGAATGAAAACCAAGGTCTGGAAGCGGTGCCTGGGAGAGAGGAGGTCACTAACCTTCAAGGTCATCTAGTATAAAACAGCTCACTATAGATCAGGAAAATGAGGCCAGAGAGTGTGATAGGCAGCCTTCAAGATGTTCCCCAGTGATTCCCATCTTCTTATTCATACCCTGGTGTCACCCCTCTCTCACAGTGCATCAAGGTCAGCTTACGTGAGTAGCAGAATTGATGGTAATTGTTTCTGCAGAAGTGATAAAGGATATCACAGCACCTGCCTCGTTACTCTCTCACTCTTGGATCACTCCCTTTGGAGGAAGTCAGCTGCCATCTCCTGAGCAAGCCTGTGGAGGAGCCCACCTAGCAAGGAACTGGAGCCTCTTGCCACTGGACATGTAAGTAAACCTAGAAGCAGAGCCTCCAGCCCTAGGTGTGTCCCATGACTGCTGCTCTAGCTGACCTCGTGGTCGCAAGCTCATGGGGATCCCTGAGCCAGAAGCAATTAGGCTACCCCTGAACCCACTCCCAGAGCCTGGAAGATAATACGTGCTCGCTGTGATTTGTTAACAACAGGTCAATAATTCCAAGACTTTTTGTAACTTACTCATAGTCAGAAAGCTCGTGTCCAACTTAAAATGAGAACAGAGGGCTGTAGCCTTTCAATATTCTGTTAAATCATGCTACATTCTGATAGATCTTGGATTCTTTTGTACTGAACACACATGCACTACCTAAAATAGTTCAACAGATCACAGTTTTGCTTTTTCATCAGCAAAAGAAAGAAAGAAAGGAAAGGAAAGAGAAGAAAAGAGAAAAGAAAACTGGACCATGCTTCCTCAGGGAATGCAGAATAAAATTTAATAAGGTAAATATTTTCTTTGCCCTATAATAATACATAAGCATTTCTAAAACATGCTTACGTATTCTTGCCATCATTTCCGGAAGTGTTGAGAGGACTAATTCAAGTTGTGTACAATAGCTGAATGGTAAACCAGAAATGTAATTTCTACTTGGCTTCTTTGAATCACTTGATAAAGATAGCATAGACCCCCGGTAGTAGTCGTGTCATTTAAACACTTCAGTAATTCTGACCTTCCTGCACAGTGAATCAATGACAGGATGTAGTGTCTGCATTTCTGTCTGTTGTCTCTAAGTGTAATATTCAGAGAAGGGCAGGTGGCCAAAAAGGCACTTTGTGGCTTCTAGTTCCATGCCAGAGAGCCTGCCATTTAGATGCACATAACTATCATGTCAGAGAAATTTTGTGTGATCCACTGACGTACAGTTTGGGACTCAGATATTCTAAGTGTGATTAAATAATGTTTTGATTTTGTTTTTCCTTCTTTAAGAATGTAGCTAGAAGAGTAGAGGAAAAGGGAAAAAGAAAAGTAGGTTTGAGTTTCATGACAACATGGATTTTTTTGGAAAAATTAATCTCAAGTGTGTTCAAGACTCCAGTTTCATTAAATCTCACAGAAATTCAGATATATTTTCAATTACTTCCCATTACAGTCAGTAAATTAATTTGCTGTCATATATTCCCAGCATTAGGAAGATTCTTGAATGTTTTCCTATATATTTTTCTCTCTATACTTGAAAAAATAGATTTCTAACTATTCCCTGGTATCACTTATTCTCTCAAAGTCATAGAAAGACAGCTTTTACTCCCTTGATATTTTAGCACTTTCCTGGTTATAATCCAGCTAATCAAGTGTGACTTGAGCTTGCTTGCAATAAAATACTACTTCATATCTTATATTAAATAGATTAGTGATAAATACGAATTTTGTCTTTTAAAAAATTAGCATTTTTTATAATCAGCAAAAAAAAGAAAACAAAAATGTGTGTCCTTAATTTCTTATGGTACTAATTTTTCTAGTTGTGTCCTCATTCTTCAGAAAACTCTGATGTTCCTAATCAAACCTATGCTTTGTAAATTCCTTTGATTTTTATGACTCTATATGTGAATTTTAGTAAGAATTTATTATTCAAGTATGCCTGGCTGGTTGAGTCAATTAAGCCTCTGACTCTTGATTTCAGCTCAGGTCACAATCTTAGGGTTGTGATCGAGCCACATGTCAGGCTCCACACTGGGTTGGAGTGTGCTTAAGATTCTCTCCCTCCCTCTCCCTCTGCCCCTGCCCGCCCTCTAATATATATATTTCATTCAACAAAATTTATTAAGTAGTTATGTGCCAGAAACTTTTATTTGTGTTGGGGATATGGGAGAGAATACAAAGTCTCTGTTTTCATGGTGCTTGTGTTGTAGTAGGGAGAAGGAGTCAATAAGCAAATAACCAGAGTAGATATTTACTATGCCAAATGATGAGTAAATGCTATGAAGAAAAAATAAACCAGGGCGCCTGGGTGGCTCAGTGGGTTACGCCGCTGCCTTCAGCTCAGGTCATGATCTCAGGGTCCTGGGATCTAGCCCCGCATCGGGCTCTCTGCTCAGCAGGAAGCCTGCTTCCCCTGCCTCTGCCTTCCTCTCTGCCTACTTGTGATCTCTGTCAAATAAATGAATAAAATCTTTTTAAAAAATTAAAAAAAAAATAAACCAGGATAAGAGGATAGAGAGTGACAGACCTGAATGAGGAAAAGGATAAAAATATGTACATGTCTGGGGCACAAGCATTCCACAGAGAAAGATAAGTGCAAAGGAAAGCAAACTGTACCTAAAGGGCTAAGAAAAGCCAGGAGAGTTGTGTGGCCGAAGCAGAGTCAGCAGAAAGGAAATGAGGTCTATGGGTACGGCAAGGGCCAGATCTTGTAGAGCCCAGAGCCAGAGGTGAAGAGGTTGGTCTTTACCTGATCCCTTCTGGCTGCTATGTAAATGGACTGTAGGAGTGTAATTGTGGAAGCAGGAAGACCGGTGAACAAACTGTGTTAGTCTGAGTCCTCCGAGAAGCCATGTTGGCACTAGTTGTGTGAGGGAATCATTAAGAGGAACAGCTGGGAGGGCCCATGGAAAGGGGCCAGAATAGATAGATGTTAAGAGCCTTCAGATTGCAGTGTAAGTCTTTCCCAGGTAAGGGACAGAACAGGGGCAGGAAGGTCAGATGGGGCAATCTGAAACTACAGTGTAATTCTATGAAAATGTGGTAAGGCCAACAGAGAGTCATAGAGCCAAAGTCATCCACCAGCAAAACATTTGTCTCCCAGGAATGGACCTGCTCCAGTATACCTGACCAGCCAGAAGCTGGAAGCAGTCTGTGGGACGTGTGGCCTCCATGTGAACTCATGATGGATGGGCCCACCAGTCAATTGTCTTTCCACACTGGGAACTCTGAGAGGCATATTCTCATGGCCATCACAGAGACTTTGCCATAATCCAGGTAAGAGAGAGAACGGTGGTTTGGGTTAGGAAATAGATAGATTTTACTTTCTATTCATCTGGACATATTTTGAAGGTTAAGTTGACCTCATTTGCTAATAGATTTGATATGTGAAGGAGGTGTGAAGGAGGGAGAAGAGACACAGATGGCTCCCAAGTTTTTTGTTCTAACTGAAGAATAGGGTCTCCATTTACTGGATGAGGGAGACTGAGAGTCTTGAAGGAAGGGCATCAGCAGTTCGTTTTGGTCAGGCTTAGCTTGAGATGTTGGTTAGACCCTAAATGAAGAGGTTGAGAAGGTAGCTGAATACATGAATCCAGAGTTCAAAATAGTGTCCCGACCTGGAGATACAAATTTGAAAATCATCAACATATGGAAGCACTTAAGGTCATGGGACTGGGTTAGTTTTGCCTAAGGAGGGTGTACAGATGGAGAGAAGAGGTTCAAGTCCTGACAAGGAAAAGGGGAAAATCCCACACAAGGACTGAAGGACTGGCTAGGCAGAGGCATGAGGAGACCCACAGAGACGTTGTGTCCGGAGGCCAAGTGAAAAAAGTTTTCTGGAAGGATACATTTTCAGTGTTCTAATTCTTTGATCTTGATACCTCCTAATGCAAAGTTCTATGAAGTATTTGTATCTTGCTAAATGCACCTGCTAAATAATGAAGAAAAAATGAAGCTTATAAAGAATAAGACCACTGTCCATTGTGTATCATTTCTTAACCTCTGTTTGCTTGATTCCTCATTTCTACAAGGGGCAGTATATAGTTGGTAAGAGCATGGAGTGAGTTAATAATTGGAATAGTGCCCAAGACATGATAAGTGTTCCATAAGTACTACATACTATTACATAATAAATATTGTAATTAAAGATTAATTTTACTATCTTTAAAGTTTTCTGATGGTAGCAGCTAAAATGTAAGGGTTTAATGTAGATCCTTGCAGATTTCATTTCTCTGACTGGGATCCTGATGTATTTGTTTATTCCTTATATTTTTCTTTTTATATTTCTTTTCTATATTTTAAAATAAATATCGTTTTAAAAATCTGCACCAACCCTTTTATTTAAAGTTTTTTTTTAAAGATTTTTAATTTTTATTTATTTGTTAGAGAGAGAGAGAGAGAGAGAGAGCACAGGCAGACAGAGTGGAAAGCAGAGGAAGAGGGAGAAGCAGGCTCCCTGCCGAGCAAGGAGCCTGATGTGGGACTTGATCCCAGGACGCTGGGATCATGACCTGAGCCGAAGGCAGCTGCTTAACCAACTGAGCCACCCAGGCGTCCCTAAAGTTTTTTTTTAACCAGTTACTTTAAGCAGAGGTTTCTTTAAGTAAAACTTGGCTAGCGATAGAGATAACATCAAAATAAAGAGAAATAATTTCATAGAACAGTGGTTCTTAAGTCTTTTTGGGTTATTGATCCCTTTGAGAAGTGGATGAACGCTCTCCCCTAAAATGCGAAGGTAAACACACACACACACACACACACACACACAATTTTGATTATAATTAGAGGGAGTTTGTGGATCCTGAAAACCAACCAATAAACCCACCAGGTAGCCATGAAAATAAGCCCTGAATTGACTGCAAAGTGTACAGTCTTCCTTTTTAAAAGATTTTTAAAAAATTTTATTTATTTATTTGACAGAGATCACAAGTAGGCAGAGAGGCAGGCAGAGAGAGAGGGGGAAGCAGGCTCCCCGCTGAGCAGAGAGCCCAATGTGGGGCTCCATCCCAGGACCCTGAGATCATGACCTGAGCTGAAGGCAGAGGCTTTAACCCACTGAGCCACCCAGGTACCCTAAAAGATTTTATTTTTTTTAAGTAGTTTCTACGCCCAGCAAAGGGCTCGAACTCATGACCTTGAGATCAAGAGTCGCACACTTCATTGCCTGAGCCAGCCAGGTGCATCTGCAAAGTCCACATTCTTATCAGCTTAATTTTCTTCTTGATTGTCTCGTAAGTCCATTTAACAAGATCTTCAAAACATCATGAATCTTAAATTATTGCTATCCTTCTAGTTTAAGCAAAAAGAATTTCCTTTAGAGAAATTTCAATTCTAAATATGTTCAGTTGAGGGCAAAAATGTATACAGAGCAGGTGACCTGAGCACTCAGAGCCCTGTTCTTACAAGGGTCCCTTGCCTGGGGTTGATATTATGCTATTACCATATTGAAATTCTTAGCAATTTTTGAACAAGAGGCTCCATACTTTTATGTCACACAGGACCCTGCAAGGTACATAGCCAGATACACACAAACATACAATTTAAGTTCAACAGGACTTTTGTTTCATTAGCATTTAAATAAGAACACAAAAATTCTCAGGAGATAAAACATTTCCCAGTGTGCCTTTCCAAGGTAATGTTTTTATGTAAGTTATGTGTTCTCATTGGTTTTTATCTTGAAATGATGTATTATTTAATTATAATTTGCTGTGATAATTTGACGTTCACTTAATAAGTCCTGAGGCAAGGTGTGATTACACAATAAAATGATCATAAGCAATATTAAAAGACAGAGAAACCAGGAAACTGTATATTCTAGGCCAAGCAAAGTACCTAAACAAAGGAAAGATTTTGATGTTGATGGGGAGCTGGCGCTAAAGAGAGAGGAACCAGATGGGAGCAGAGACGTGAAGGTTCTCACGCACTGTGTTAAGATGCTTCTACCTTCCCCTGAGGCCAGTGAAAGGTTTTACGCAGCAGAGTGTCAACATTATTATCTTTATTTTTAAAGATTGCCAGATTTAGCAAATAAAACTACAGATGCCCAGTTAAATTTGAATTTCAGATAAACAATGAAAAATGTTCAGTATCGATATGTCACAGGGAATATTTGGGACATACTTATATCATAAAAGTATTGGTAATTAACTGAAAGCAACCTTAAGGGAGAATTCTGTATTTATCTGGGAACCCTATCATTTTTCTTAATCCCCTACTTGAGACATGGTAGGTGGTTTTAACATCTCTCTGCTTTCCTTGTGCCCTGTAGGTGGCAGTCTGATCAAATAATTTCATGGGAGCCACTTGGCGAATCCCAGTATAATGCTGCATTATCTACCCATCTTTCAATAAGGCTATTTTTTAAGTTTAAAAAAAGGACTATTTTTCATATAATGTAAGTTTTCATCAAAGAGAGAGAAATTTTGAAGGTGCTCAAAACTAAATATAAGTCCGTCCTCAACTTTCCCACAACTCACCATCAAACGAATTTAAACGCACATGTGGTTCAATCCTAGTGGGCTACAGTGCCTTTTATACTTCTAATGATATTTTGAGAATTTGGAAGATTTTCATGATACTGTAAATGGGATCTTTTCTCCTTGTATTTTCTAACCCACTACTTCTTTTTTTTTTTAAGATTTTATTTATTTTTTTAGAGAGAGAGAAGAGAGCCAGCTCAGGTAGACAGAGTGGTAGGCAGAGACAGAGGGAGAAGCAGGCTCCCTGCCGAGCAAGGAGCCCGATGTGGGACTCGATCCCAGGACGCTGGGATCATGACCCGAGCCGCAGGCAGCTACTTAACCAACCGAGCCACCCAGGCGTCCCTCTAACCCACTACTTCTGATGTGTAAGATAGCTATTGATTTCTGCATGTTTATTTTTGTGTTAGACCATACTCTATAGCTCAAGTAGTATTACTATAAATACTCTTGCAAGTAATATACTTTTCTCTATAGCTCAAGTAGTATTACTATAAATACTCTTGCAAGTAATATACTTTTCTCTCTTTTAAGAAAATAGCAATCAATTTCTTTTTTCTACTTAAAAAAAAAAGAAATGTAATTCTATTAAATGTAGTACTAAAGAGAAAGAGAAATGATTACATGCATGCTCTTAAAAAACTATTTCTAGGGGTACCTGGGTGGCTCAGTCGGTTGTGTCTGACTCTTGGTTTAGGCTCAGGTCATATCTCAGGGAGGTAGGATGGAGCCCTACTTCTGGCTCCGGACATGTGGAGTCTGCTAATGTTTCTCTCTCCCTCTGTTCCCCTTCCCCTCCACGTGCTCATGTGCGTTCTCTCTCTCTCTCTCAAATAAATAAATCTTAAAAAAGACTATTTCTATTAGTATGAAATTTTATATGCACTCAAAATTATTATTATTGTAGTTTAGAACTACAATCTAAAAATACAACATAATCTTATAGTTTGTATTTGCCCATGCATGATATGATATACAATTATGAAATAGCACCACAATGGTCCTATTGTGTCTACATCCATGTCCCAACTCCCACCTGTTCAAAGAATGCTTACTCTGATCACAGAGATCTTTTTGCAAAGCCAAAGGAAAAAGCATCTTCATGAAATCCACATTCCCAAGTAACTTATTCCATTATTACATACTGTATTCTAGAGAAAAATAATTATAATTATTTTATAATTTAAATTATTTTTAAATAATTAAATAAATTAAATAAAATTAATTAATTAAATAATAATTAAATAATTAGATCATTAAATAAATTTAATTTAAATAATTAAATAGAATAAATTAAATAAATCATGAATAAAATAGAATAAATTAAATAAATCATTGGATTTCAATGCAAGAGTGTTCCTTTTTTTTTCCCCAGAAAGCTACAACCCTTTTTGTTCCTACCATTATTCGTTATCTTTTGAGCTGTGTCAGTGGACTTAGCACTACACAAAACACGGGACACGGACCCTTCCCATATCTATTGGTGTGAAACCATTTCAGAATTAGAATCTATAAAATCATGAGTTTTGAAGGTCATACCTTTTGATATTTTAGTTCACAGATATTTCGATGTGTATTGATTTATAAGCTATAAAATGGAATTAAAGTTTAAATATTTATCAGAGAAGTAAGCTTTGCACTAGGTGGCACTGTTCGGTCATGGGTTATTTACACTGAATTTGACTAGCCAGTCGTTTCCATATACTTTGCTGTATCTCAGTAGTTACTCCGCAAATATAAAATCCATTATAGTTTTATAAGTATTTTTACGATTGTAAGAGTAATTTATTCTGTTAATGAAAAGATTGGAAAGATACAGAAAAGTATTTTATTTTTTTTTAAAAGAGTTTATTTATTTTTGACAGACAGAGATCACAAGTAGGCAGAGAGGCAGGCAGAGAGAGAGGAGGAAGCGAGCTCCTTGCTGAGCAGAGAGCCCAATGTGGGGCTCGATCCCAGGACCCTGAGATCATGACCTGAGCCGAAGGCAGAGGCTTAACCCACTGAGCCACCCAGGCACCCCAGTATTTTAAAAATCATCTATAACCCCATGTTTAGATAGTTTACACAATTTTTTTCCTCTAAGGTCCAGGTAGCTCTAAATAAGGCATGAGCTTTGGAGACAAACAAAGCCAGATTAAAACCCCATCCCTTCCACTTATACTTACTTGATGCATTTTCAGGACAAAAATCTTAATCTCATTGAGTTTAATTTTGTTTTTTTATCTTGACTCCTCTTCTTCCTTTAGCTGCCATTCATTTCTTTTTCTTTTTTTAAGATTTTATTTATTTATTTGACAGACAGAGATCACAAGCAGGCAGAGAGGCAGGGAGAGAGAGAGGGGGAAGCAGGCTCCCCACTGTGCAGAGAGCCCTAAACAAGGCTCAATCCCAGGACCCTGGGATCATGACCTGAGCTGAAGGCAGAGGCTCAACCCTCTGAGCCACCCAGGCTCCCCTGCCATTCATTTCTTTACCAAAATCATGCACTGTCTTTATTTCTTACCTTCATTGCATTTCTCTACCCACTTCAAACTCACTTCTGCCCTATAGTCTGAAAACAACCCTTATTAAGGTCACTAATGACCTTCATTTTGTCAAATTCAGTGCATATTTTCCTGTGTTCATCTCATGCTCCCTCTCAGCAGCAGTGTGTCCTGGAGCCCAATAGTAATGGTGCCTGACAGCTAATTATGTGTGGCTTTTTCCAATACCCAAGTTCTGTCAAGACATGTTGGTACCTTGAAATTCACTATGATGAGAGCATTTACAGAAATCAGCAAATGCTGCGGATGAGAGCCATTCCCCCCCATAGCCATTTGTTAAACATTTACCCTCACACTGCCTGCAAATATGTGACCATTTTTCCCTTCACAGAATTCTTTTTTCTCTTGTTTACTCAATGCCACTCTTCCTCGTTTTCCTCCCATCTCAGTTTTTCTATCTTCTCCTTTGCTGGCTTTTCCTCTATCCCATGGCTACATGGTAGCATTCCTTGGGAGTCAGTCCTGGACCCTCTCTTCTCCCTTTCATACACTACCTTCAAAAAATAATCTCACCAGTTTCCATGTATTTAAATACTACCATTATGCTGACCCATTTCAGATTCGTATCTGCAACCCAGACCTCCAGTCTGAGGTCGAACCCAAACATCAAGCTATTTATTTAAACTTGTCCTGAATGTCTCATAGACATCTCAAACTCATGGCCAAGTGAAGTTCCAGACTGAATTCCACAAACCTTTCCCTTGCTTGTTTTCTCCATCCCAATGACCTCCATTTCAGTAAATGGAGCCACAATCTTCTTGAGGACTCAGACATTATCCATGGTACTTCCCCATCCATCCTCGTGTGGAATCCAGCAGCAAATCCTGCCAATTCTGCTTCTAAAATATCTTTGGCTCTTGTCTTTATCCCTCACTCACTTCTACGGCCATCGCATTTGGGGCTGCTGTCATCATCTCTTAGCTTACAGCCTGTAAAAGCCTCCAACTGATCTCTGAACTTCAATTTTCCACCCCTCCCTGACTCCATCTCACATAGCAACAGCAAGTCATGAACTGTAAATCTGATTACCGTTTCCCTGCTTAAAATCTGTAAGTGATCTTTCATTACATTGAGTTTAAAAATCAAATTTCAGGTTTTTTAACTGGTCCCTGCTTACCCATCCACCTTGAAGCGCGATCATTCAGGGTCACTCTGGTCCACCCAAGCTCACAGTGGTTGGTGTCCTAGTCCTTGAACAGGTCAATCCCCCCTCCCTCTCGCCACACACACACACACACCCCAATATAGAACTTTTGTATATGCACTCTTGTCTAAAATAATCTTTTCCTTGCTCTCTCTATGGCTAACGCCTACTGTTCCTTTAATGCTAAATCAATTTAAATCGGCCTTCTGATTGTTCTGATCTTTATCTCGGGCCCCCTATTTATTTCTTGGTTGAATGAGTGAAGGAATCAACTTACATAAATAAGGATTTACCTTATAGAAATAAATAGTGAAGGGAGGGTTAAAAAGTTCTTGGTGTAAGGCCTCATGCACAGTGGAGTTTAAATAAGTGGCAACTTTCTTGGGGGGGAGGGAGACAACTATTTTAAAATTTCATTTCATTTCATTTTTAGCATTCCAGAGTGCAGCATAAAGATCCATGTCTGTCCTGACGGTGGCAGTGTGGAGACTCAGAAAACTCTCACTTGTTTCACAGATGGGTACCCTAACTTAAGCAGAGCATCCCTGGTATTTATGTCCTGAATTACTCACATGTACTTATGAGACAGAGAGCTAGAATTGCTGAGAGGAATTGAAATATTTATGGCAACCCAAGTAGTACAAGAGGGAAAAGGCACCAATGAAAGTATTAAGCCATAAATACCTTTTGTTTTTCCTTGATCGAACACATATGGAAAGAGCATATTTGGATTTTGGCAATGTGGTAAGTTAGACTGTGATAATAATATGCTCTAGTTTTATGATTGCAAATTTAGTCGGTTAGTTTGCTATCAGAGAGTGCTGCAACTTTAATCTTATATTAAAAGTACAGCTTGTTTATCCTTACAGTGTGCAGCAAGAGTGTAAGGATAGAGCTACATTGATTTTTTTTAAGTGCCTCAGAGAGTATTATCAATTTATTCTGCTAGGAGTAAATTCAAGTAAGATAAAATTTAAAATAACATTATAAATAATGTTTAAAATAACATTGTAGGTAACGTAAAATAATACAATACTTGCATCCAATTTTAAAGCCATTTAAAAAAAGAAACACATTTAAATACTTGTTGGTTTTGTCTCATAAGAAGTGATTCTGTTGCCACTAACCATCAGTAGCCACTACCTCTGTGACTTTTCTGGAGTTGTGAGGGGTTTGTGCACAGGGGACCTCCAGGCAACTGCATATTGCTTTTAGCTAAATCCTCGGTCCTCATAGTCTCTGGTCTCTTGCTCTCATCTTCCTTAGGGGATTAAAGCAGAATTTTCCAGAACTGCTCACTCCATGCTCTCTTATCCCTGAACTGTCTGCTGTCCAGTGTGGCCTTTTAAGGGTAAAGGGATGTGCCCTTGGGTTGGTTTTACCATACAGGTCACAAAATATAGAAAAAAGAAACTCAAGAGGAGAAAGAAAGCTTTGACCCACTTTATTTTTTCCCCCACAGAAAATTCACTTCCTTTTGGCCTGCCTATTCCTTTTTCAGGAAACTCATTGTGTGTTCTCAAGGACTCTGTTTGTACAACAACCTACATCAAAACCCTTTCTTCCTGAAGATGAAGTGGTTAAGAGGGAAGGCTTGGGCTTTCCTTCATGTGTCAGAGTGACGGTGTTTATATACAGAATTGATTTCTTGGAAACACAGAAGCCTCAAGCCCTTTTATCTGTGAATGACAAAGTAAAATTTACAGTCTCACTGGAAGGCCTCTGTGTGTTGCCATTTAAAAAAAATGTTGACACAATCTTCCTCCCCAGCAATTTTATTTCTTAGTGTTTTTTCTAGATGTATATTTGCAAACAATTGTAAAGAGACACATTCAGGGATATTCAGTTGCAACATTATGTGTAACAAGTGATATCAGAAACAAAAGAAAATGGTTAACTAAACTATAATACTATGGAATATATCCATACTATGCAGCACTTCATAAGAATGAAATAGATCTACAAGTACTAATATGGAAACTTGCAGTGATCTGTAGGAAACTATTTCCCTGTGTTTATGCACATGTATACACAATATATATTTGTATGTAAGCAAAGAAAAATGGGTCTAGAAGGATACCCACCAAACAAACAGCAGTGAGTACCTCTGCAGAAGAAATCTGGATTTGGGTGGAAGTTAGAGTAAAGTGGACTTTTGCTTTGTTTTTTCATTCTTCACAATATGAATGTACTAATGTACTGTTTATATAATGAACATTTAAGAGAAAGAGACAAGAGAGAAGGGAAGGCAAGAAAACATGCTCTATAGTATAGGGTTAATTTTATGGCCCCTGGAACCAGAGAACCTATGTTTAGGTTGTAGCCTGCTACTTATTTAACCTCTCTGTGCTTCAGATTTTTTCCTCTGTAAAATGGGCTTAACAAGAGTGCCTATCTTGGAAAGTGATTGTAAAGATGAAATAAGATGATGTATGTAAAATGCTTGGCACCTAGTATGAGTTATGTAAGTGTTAGCTAGTATTATTGATTAAGTAAAGAATAAATCATTAGTTATCCCACTTTAGTCAGAGAGAAATTATTTCTTTCTTCATATTTTGGCACCGATGAGACCTCAGGAAATGTACCTTAAAAAAATCAATGTCAAACAGCCTTGGAGATGAGGCTTTTAATGGCTTTGCTGTTATCTAGTCATCTGGATCAAAATGCATTATGGCACACTGGAGAGAATACAGTTCAGTCAACATTAATGCCAACCCATTGCACTGAGTGTTAGAGACAAAAAGACCAAAAAGGCAAATTTTCTTAAGGATCCCATTCTGTGGGATGTGGTGGAGGGAAGAATCAATCAGGAAACAGATCATTTCAACATAGCTCTGTTATAGGAATACAGAACAATGAATAGAGTTACAGGAGAAAGGAATAGCTAGAAAGAAGGGAAGCTTCTAGTAAGAGATGATGATTCTAGAAGGATGAGGAAGAGGTACCTATCTAAATAAGGAAGAAATTGGGGATTCCAGGCAAAGGAAACATCATGATTTATCTGAGGGAACTACAGTAGTTTGATATTGTTGTAGTATGTATATGATTTTATATATGGGTATGTGTGTTTGGGAGGCTAATGGAATGGGAGAAGGGAAGAATCATTGAGAGAAGTAAAGATTAACAAGTTTGGAAATACAGTGACAAACGAAGGTAATCTTAAGTCTGTAGTATTGCAGTGGATTACTGAAAACAACCTGCCTAGTCAGACAGGTCAAGGGATTCTATGTAAGAGGTCTCAACTTTGACAAATAACTTTTAAAGAAATACTACAGGTTGATGTCTGACTTCTGCTTCTAGAGAAAATACAATAGGGCATGGAAAGCCAGTGTTCTTGCTGCAACAGCTAGGGGAAAAAGAGGGTGAGTTACAAAATTCATAGTTTAAAGACATCAGGGAGCAATGGGCCCAGTAAGACTTATAAGAACCAAAATTCCAGAGAGGGAAGAGCCCTTCCTAATGAGCTGACAATCTCCGGCCATTTTATCCCCTGGAGATAATTGTCAGTTCTAGGTGAGGACTAAGAATCAGGCATGGCCTTGGAAGAGGAACCTCTCCATGGAAAAGAGAAACTAGTGAAGCTTTTTTTAGTGATTGCGTGGGGCTGGCTTGACAGATTGTAAACTAGTTTAGAACTGAACACAAAGGAGCATTTGTTGATTCCTGGATGCTAGAGGACTTGGCGAGGAGCTTCTAAAAGGCAGAATGAAATATCCTAGTTTCACAGAATGTGGGAGACAAAGCCCTCCCAGAAGGAGAGATCCTGGCAAAAATGTATAGTCAGTTATCCCCTTAAAACATTTGCTAAATTTTGAAGGTGCATGGAGTCAGAAGGCAAAAAGCTAAACTCAAAACCTCCAAAAGACAGAACTGATTCTGAAGAACTGAAGAGATAGAGAGACCCAGGAGGTTCTTAATCAAAAGGCAGGAGGGCCACACATGAGGAATAGGGACAAAGATATCCCTATTTTGGTTGAGGTCATCTGCCTATTTAATGGAAGATGACATCATCTGCAGTCTCTGGATTCCTGTACACAAAGTCCGGCATACAATAAGAATTAAAAATGTATGAAAACATAGAAAAATACAGCCAATAATCAAGAGAAAAAATAGACAATACAAGCAAAGCCGCATATGATGATGTATTAACAGTTAACTGACAAGGACTTTAAATATAATTACGATTAACGAGTTAACAAAAATATGGAAAAATGAATAAAAAGAAGAGAAGTCCAACAGAAAATTAGAATCTATAAAAAAGATTCAAATGCATATTCTAGAAATGAAAAATGTATGTGAATTTAAATACACTTCAGATGAGTTTAACAGGACAAAGCAAAGTGGAGTTAGTGAATTTGAGGACAGGTCAACAGAAATCATCCAAACTGAAATCTATAAAGGAAAAGTTATGAAAGAAAAAGAACAGGACAGGTACGCCTGGGTGGCTCAGTTGGTTAAGCGGCTGCCTTCGGCTCAGGTCATGATCCCAGCGTCCTGGGATCGAGTCCCACATCGGGCTCCTTGCTCGGCAGGGAGCCTGCTTCTCCCTCTGCCTCTGTCTACCTGTGCTCTCTCTCTCTAACTAATAAATAAATAAAATCTTTAAAAAAAAAAAAAGAACAGGACATTGAGATATGTGGGACACAAGTGGTCTAAAAACAGTTTAGCTTATGTATTAGAGAGAGAGAGAGAGAACAGAAATAGAGCAGAAGAAATTTGTAAAAAAAATTAATACAAAGATTTATAAAAAAGACTACAAATAGGGTAAAAGAAAAGATATAGGGTAAAAGAAAAGAAAATCACATATAGGTACGTCATAGCCAACCTGATGATAACTGGAAAAGATAAAAACAAATCTTAAAAGTAGTAAAAAAAGGCATTCTCCTTCAAAGAAACAACAGTGACTAATTGCAGTCTCAACAGAAACCATGGGAAAAGATGATGGAATGACATCTTTAAATTGGTGAAAAAAAATGTTATATAAGGTGTCACTAATGATCTTACTTGCACCAAATATGGATTTGTTGTCCACCATCTCATACTTATGAGTATTTTTAGGCCCTCTGAAACTGTCTTCAACACTCTGAGTTACTTGGGTTCATACCCTCTGAATATTACATAATTTGGGACTTAGGAAATCTGTGACATAAAGATCAGCTATGTCAGGTTGTATAGACGGGAACTCTAAACTGCCTTAAGGTGGGGCACCTGGGTGGCTCAGTGGGTTAAGGCCTCTGCCTTTGGCTCAGGTCATGATCCCAGGGTCCTGGGATCGAGCCCCGCATCGGGCTCTCTGTTCTGCGGGGAGCCTGCTTTCTCCTCTCTCTCTCTGCCTGCCTCTCTGCCTACTTGTGATCTCTGTCTGTCAAATAAATAAATAAAATCTTAAAAAAAGAGATTATCTAAAAATAAAAAATAAAAAAATAAACTTCTTTAAGTTGATGTCCACCTTTGTACTCTATGGGCTGGACTCTGAAATCAAATCATAGAGTCACTGCGATCTTCTCATCAGGAGTTGACATTTCCTTAACCCTATTAGCAAGCACTTTCTGCCTGTATATCAGGAATATTACTTGTATTAGAAGCTTTTATTCTAATTTTTTAAACAAATAATGTTGATTTTCAGTGATTAGGAATATTTGTGAGAGAGAGAGAGAGAGAGAGAGAATATGTGCATGTGAGCAGAGGGGTGGAGGGGAAGAGGGAGAGGGAGAGAGAGAACCCCAAGCAGGCACGACACGCAGAACTGAGCCGGACGAGGGGCTGGATCTCATGACCCTGAGATCACAGGAACCTAAATGAAGAGTTGGATGCTGAACCGACTAAACCATCCAGGTGCCCCGGACCAGGAACATTTTCTATTAAAAACATCTGATTTGCAGTATAGTCACAAGCTCTAGACCAGGACATTTTTTTTTCCATGTCACTTACAAGTTTCCTGCACTTGTGGTATGAAGAGTGATGGAAGGGTTAAGTCAGTCCAGCGTTATAAGCAGCCATGCCATCCTTGGGTTGCAGGTCCCTTGGTATGATTTAACGTATCCAACAATGACTGAGAGGGATAGTCAGGTGTGTGACTTCAGCACTCCTATACATTTGTCGTAAGTGTAGCAGAACAGCGAGAACTTCTGGTGGCTAATGTGCCTCCCTTTCTGGCCTATCTATGGTGTTTAGAACGAGCACCCAGTTATATATTGTTTGGGTGCCCTGCCTCTCTTCTGAAACTCCTTAGATCCTAGCCAGCAGCAGAGGCCTAATCCCTAATGGTTAGAATTAGCCAGTTGCCCCTCCCAATCCCTCAAATGTCCCATTCAGCATCCACATCCCTTCTTAGGCTGTGTGCATACCTTGCTTCTTCTTGTGGCCATTTTTTTTTTCCTTTAAGGGCCATAGTCCCTGGAGTGGGTGCCTTTGGACAGCTTGTAGTTTTTTGCCTGACTCCTGCTAGAGAATAAAATCTTTTCTTACCTCTGCCTTCATTCCCTTGTATTGATTTCTTTTTTTTTTTTTTTAAGATTTTATTTATTTATTTGACAGAGAGAGAGGGAGAGAGAGCAAGCAAGCACAGGGAGACAGAGTGGCAGGCAGAGGCAGAGGGAGAAGCAGGCTCCCTGCCGAGCAAGGAGCCCGACGTGGGACTCCATCCCAGGACGCCGGGATCATGACCCAAGCCGAAGGCAACCGCCCAACCAACTGAGCCACCCAGGCGTCCCTTGATTTCTTTTAATGACAGAACTCACATCTGAAATAGTTAACATCTCCACTCTCTTGCTGGCCCTCATGTCTAAATTAAAGGCCCTTCAAGCTTCACGTTCTGGCCTAGATCTGGACTCACTTACTCATTCCTCTGTTTTGACTTTATCTTTCCATTCTTGGTCCAGTTTTTCTCTCTTTAATTCCCCCCCAGTTGCTGCCAACTTGTGCATAACTTTTCCAGCATGCTGCATGACCAGCCTCAAATGTCTGCTTCAGACTAACAGTTTCATTATGTTAGGCCCCCCCCACACACACACTGGAAAGTAAAGCATTTACTATTTACTGAAGGATAGAATAGATCCCATTCAGAGCACAATTCCCAAGAAACTGGCTGACATCAAACACAGCACTATGCTTCATATCCAAATAGCCATTTTAAGCACGAGATCACTTAAATTTCTGAAACATGGGCACAGCTAGCGGCTGCAGTGAACGGAACAGAGATTTCAGAAGGAAGTAGTAGACAGGTTGACATCTTCACTCATTAGTTCAGGAGCTCCCTAGGTGAAAAATAGGACTCTACTGGGAGTGTAGAGGGGTAGGACCCACGAAAAATGCCCATTACTAACCAAGCAAATAATTACCCTTTGTCCAATGATCTATACTAAAAAGTTCTTTCATACACATGATTGCACTTTCCTCTTCCAATAACCTTGTGAAGTGAATATTGTTTCTATTACATGCATTTTTTTAAAATTTTTTTTTAAGATTTTATTTATTTATTAGAGAGAGAAAGAGCACAGGCAGACAGAGAGGCAGGCAGAGGCAGAGGGAGGAGCAGGCTCCCTGCCGAGCAAGGAGCCCGATATGGGACTCGATCCCAGGACGCTGGGATCATGACCTGAGCCGAAGGCAGCCGCTTAACCAACTGAGCCACCCAGGCGTCCCTATTACATGCATTTTTAATTCATTTTTTTAAAGTAGGCTCCACACCCAAGGTGGGACTCAAACTTATGAGCTCAAATGTGGGCTCAAACCCAAGATCAAGAGTCACATGCTCTACCAACTGAGCCAGCCAGGCCCCCCTATTATGTACATTGTGAACCCAGCAAATAATAGCTAATTTTATGGAGTATTTACCATATGTCTGATTATGGTGATATATTTAACATTCATTACCTCTTTTCATTAAAAATCTCAAAGAGGAAGCAACTATTTTTCAGATAAGGAAATCTGAGGCTTACAGAGGTTGTGCTTAAGGATGCAGAAATAGCAAATGAGAGGGCCAGGATTTAAAAATCCTAAGCAGGGACGTCTGGGTGGCTCAGTTGGTTAAGCGGCTGCCTTCGGCTCAGGTCATGATCCCAGCGTCCTGGCATTGAGTCCCACGTCGGGCTCCTTGCTCGGCGGGGAGCCTGCTTCTCCCTCTGCCTCTGCCTGCCACTCTGTGTGCCTGTGCTCACTCGCTCTCTCTCCCCCTCTCTCTGACAAATAAATAAATAAAATCTTTAAAAAAAAATCCTAAGCAATTAATCATTAAGTTTGGAAGCTAAATGACTTACTCAAGGTCTCCCAGCCAGGAAGTTTAGGACTTGAATTGGGCTCAGAGCTTCTGGTGATTTATTTCAAAAGATTCTTATTCATATACCATATAATTCACTCATTTAAAATGTAAAATTCACTATTTTTTATGTGTGTCCACAGAGTTGTATGTCTGTTTTAGTCAGCTCAGGCTGCCGTAACAAAATACCACAGACTGGGTGGCTTATGCGGCAGAAACTATTTTTCCCACACTTCTGAAGACCAAGTCCAAGGTCAGGTACCAGCATGGTTGATTTCCGCTGAGGGCTCCCTTCCTGGCTGATGCATGGGATTCTTCTTGCTGTGTCTTCACATGGTAGGAAGGAAGAAAGAGAGATAGCAAACTCTCTGGTGTTTCTTATTATAAGAGTACTTATCCTATTGTAAGGAGTCTACCCTAATGCCCCATCTAAACCTAATTATCTCCCAAAGGCTCCCTGTCTAAATACCATCACACTAGAGACTAGAACTTTAACATGTATTTTGGGGGACACAATTCAGTTCACAATACCCCACTTCTCAGGTCAGGGGTCAAACAGCAGCCTATTAAGTGTCCTTTCTCCCAATCAATCCAAACTCTCTAGAAAGAGAACTGGATTGGCCCAGTCTGGATCAAGTCTTCACATCAGGCCAGTCCCTGTGGCCAAGCAGAGACTGCTACATCACTGAGTTATAGTGTGGTTTAAAGAATTATCTTATTTTTAAAAAAAAGTATTTACCGTACAAGTATGTATCCCTAGATGATACATTTCCTAGTATGGCTTGTTTTTAACAACATTCTGTTTCTGCCGTTCAAGCATGTTGTCGGGTACAACTGTGATGCATTCATAATCATAATTCATATATTATGAATTCATTATGATATGAATCATAATTCATATCATAAATGTAGTATATTTCAATATGTGACTGAACTGACCTTGTTTTAGATATCTTCAAATTTTCTGGTTCTTTCTTCAGATATGTCCAGGCTACTGATGAACTCCCTGAAGAAAGTCTCATCTCATCTCATCTAGATATATCTAGCATTTCCACTCCACTTTTCTTATTGTTTCTGTCTTATTGCTGAAATTGCCCATCTCTTTGTACATGTTGTCTGTCCTTCTTTTGCACGAGATCCAGATTCATAGTTACTTTAAAGCCCTTGTCTGGTCATTCCGAAACCTGGGTTATGTCTGAGTCTGGTTCTATTTGATTCTACTTGGTATCATTTTCTTTCTCCCTGGAGAACCTTCTTCAGCATTCTTAGTACAGGTCTGCTGGTGATGCATTTCCTTAGCTTTTGTTTGTTGAAGAAAGCTTTTAATGTTATTGATGAATACTTTTGCTAGATATGGAAGTCTAGTTTGAGAGTGTTTTTTTTTTCTTTCAGCACTTAAGAAAGTCTTTCCATTGTCTTCTTTATAGCATAGCTCTGTAAAGAAGTCTATTCTACTTCTTACCTTTGTTGCTCTGCATGTAGTTTATCTTTTTATTCTAACCACTTAAATGATTTTCTCTTTGCTGCTGGTTTCCAGCAATTTGCGGGGCACCTTGGAAGCTCAGTCCATTGAGCATCTAGTTATTGATTTCAGCGCAGTTCATAATCTCAGAGCTGTGAGATTGAGCCCGGTGTCAGGCTTCACACTCAGTGGAGAGTCTGCTGGGGACTCTCTCTCTCTCTCCCTCTCACACTCTCTCTATGCACTTCCCCCAACTCTCCTTCTCTCTCTCAAATAAATAAATCTTAAAAAAAAAGTCCCATGCTCTTTTGCCTGAGCCAGCCAGGCGTCCCCAGTCCATAGCCTCTTTTAAACATCTGTTCTACCTGTAGTTAAAAACCTCTTTCAATTTCTAATATTGCTCATTTATGCCTTCGTTTTTTTAAATCTTAATCAATTTCACTAAATGTTATATATCTTCTTAATCTTTTAAAATAACCAATTTTTTTATCCTACTTTTCATTTCAAATGTGTTAACATTTAGTTGGATTTGTCTACATGTAAACAAATATTTTTCTCTCATTCTTCTATCTCATACCTATTAACAGGGATCATTTCCTTCTATATACTTATGTTTTATATATAAATAAAACATATAATTACTAAAGTAATTTCTACTTTATATATAAATAAATATATATTTCTACTTATATATATATATATAATAGAAATTACTTTAGTGGAAAAATCATTATTTGTATAATCTTAAAGTATCTTTATTTTGCCCTCATTTTTGAAAGGTATTTCTCTTGTTGATGCAATATTAAATGGCTAGTTATAGTCTAATCAGAATTTCATTGTCTTCTCATTTTCATCATTCCCATCAAGAAGTCTGTTGTCAGTCTGTTATCTCTTTGTAGGCTATGTATTTTCTCTTAGTCTGCTTTTCAGGTCTTTTTGTTTTTAGTGTTGTTCAGTTTAAGACAATCTGATTTTTATTCATCCTGCTTAGTATATGTTCTATTTCCTTTATGGATTTATATCTTTTTACAAAGTTTTCAGCTGTTTTTTCTTCAACTATGTCTCTCTTCCATATTTTCTACTCTCTTATAGGACTCCTATTAATTATAATTAATGTATTATGCATTAGATCTCATCCTGTTCTGCATATAGCTTAATCTTTCTTGTATTATTCATTTCCTTATATTTCAAAGCTGTATTCTTAGTAATATTTAATATCTATCCTCCATTTCAGTAATTCTTTCTTTTTTCCAACTAATTTTTTGTTTCACCTAGCCACTGAATTTTTTAAAAATTCTAACTGTTGATATTTTAAATTTCTGTTTGGCTCTTTTTGAAATTTACTTGGTCATTTTTTATAGTCTCATGTGATTTATATCTTTATTATTTTATTTTATTGCCTTATATATTTCATCTCTTTTTAAAAATTTTTTAAATTAAAAAAATTTTTTTTAGAAAAAGAGTGTGTGTCAGCAGGGAGAAACAAAGGGAGGAGAAAGAATCTTAGGCAGTCTCCATGCTCAGCATAAAGCCAGATGCAGGGCTTGATCTCACAACCCTGAGATCATGACCTCAGCTGAAATTAAGAGTTGGGTGTTTAACCAACTGAGCCACTCAGGTGCCATGTGTATTTGGTAATTTTTTATTATGACCTCATTTTTGCTTGATCATCTGTGGAATCCAGGGGGTCTGAATTGAGAATGCTTTTATCAAAATAGGAATTTTGTTTGCTTCTCTTGGGAGCCAAGGATAATACTGATGTGGGATCATTTCAGCCCCTTTTAGTAGCCTGGCTTAATGAAGAGTCTTAGGTCTAGCCTCTTCAGCTTGTATATTTGTCTATTAGAATGCAAATGTCTGTGAGGACAGGGACTTCATCTAATTGTTTGCCATACCTTCCTCTTTGGCTATTACATGGTATATATTACAAAGGTATTTGCTGAAAAGTCACTGAGCAGCTCAGCCTGCCTTTTTTTTTTAACTTGAAGTTATGCAAAAAGCAGAATTATTGTCATGTTACTTATGAGAAATTTAGGTTCAGAGTGAAAAATGATAGTGAGTCAGTAGCTAGAAAGCTGTGGGAGTAAAAATCCATATTCAAACATTTAAAAAACCAATAAAGAAGATGGTTAGCAGAGGCAAGATGAGTGGAAAATGGGTGAAATAGGTGTTGGGGATTAAAGAGACAACCATCATGATGGGAGCTGAGTAATGTATAGAAGTGTTGAATCACTATATTGTACACCTGAAACCAATATAACACATATGTTAACTATACTGGAACTAAAATCTTAAAAAAAATAAAGAACAGAAATTACTGATAATATACACTGAATTTCTTTCCATTAGAAGTTGAGAGGGTATTTTTGGCAAGAGTTACCTTTTTTCAAACACAGACTGAAATGTGTTTTTTCCCTTTGGTCTATATAAACTCCTTTTTATAATTTCAACCAATAGAATATATATTTTATGTCTTCAAAAACTGGCACTTAGGGGTGCCTGAGAGGTTTAGTTGGTTAAGTGTCTGACTCTTGATTTCACCCCAGGTCATGATCTCAGGGTCTTAAGATGGAGCCCTGTGTCAGGCTCCATACTGTGCGTGGAAGTCTGCTTAAGATTCTCGCTCTCCCTCCCTCTGTCCCTTCCCCCACTCACTCAAAGTGCAAGTGCACATTCTCTCAAAAAAAGTGCAACCAAGGGGCGCCTGGGGGGCTCAGTGGGTTAAAGCCTCTGCCTTCGGCTCAGGTCATGATCCCAGGGTCCTGGGATCGAGCCCCACATCGGGCTCTCTGCTCAGCAAGGAGCCTGCTTCCTCCTCTCTCTCTACCTGCTTCTCTGCCTACTTGTGATCTCTGTCAAATAAATAAATAAAATCTTTAAAAAAAAAAGTGCAACCAAGTGCACACTCTCTCAAGCAAGTGCACAGTCTCTCTCCAAAGAAAAGTGGCACTTGATTTTTCTTTTAAAATTCTTTGCACCTTACAGTTTGTTTTTACAATGATTTGCTAAGTATTATCAGTTATTTTAGATGAGAAATTTGCCAGAATGTTAAGCTACTAACAGGAACTTGGTTTCTCTATGGTTGGAAGAATTAGTTTTAGATTTCTAAGATTATAGGAAGAGATTCAGGGATGACATGATTGACCCTAAAAGCTATTTCAAAGTATCATAACTCCAAAATATTATTTTAAAAGATTTATTTATTTGAGAGAGAGAGCACAAGCACAGAGAGGGGCAGAAGAAGAGGGAGAAGCTGACTCCCTGATGAGCAGGGAGCACAACTTCAGACTCGATCCCAGGACCCTGGGATCATGACCTGAGCTGAAGGCAGACACTTAACTGACTGAGCTATTCAAGCACCCCAAATCACATATATTTTAAAATCTGAACTGCTATATAACCCAAAGGCTAATGCTAAACTCATAGGAAAACTTTCTTTAGTCAAAGATAATCTTTGACAACAAACTTAGAATTTCCCAAGCTTCCAGTCAATCAGGTACTGAGTACTAACTGTGTGCCTAACAGTATTGTGTAAGGTGTCGTATTTCAGACTTATAATTACATGCAGAAGTGTGTTAGCCTTTTATTAGGCCCCTTAAGGTTAAGAGTAAGATCTGTTCATTGAGGTCTTTGCACCGTACCTGTATTTCTGGTGTGAGATTCTAAGGACCAGAGCTGTTGTGGCAGTTGGAGAAAAGGACTAGATATTAACTAAAGGATGAAGGTAGAAAAACACACAATTTTGGGACCTCCCTATCTTATGAGTATGCTGTCTGGTATAAAAATATTCTGTAATATACTTCCAGAACAAATTCAATTCAACAAAACTACCCAAGTCTCTGATTTCAAGAAACTTATAACAGTTTCTTGAAACATATATAATAAAACCATTATAACATATATAATAAAACCATCCAATAGCAATTAGCAGGATTGTATTAAGTAAAAATAGGTGGTTCTGAAAATACAGACTACAGAAGCTAAGTGAATGAGATCACGGTGGGTTAGGGTAGCTGGAGAACACTTGGGGAGGAGGCAATGTATAAGTTAAATTGTGTAAGAAGAAGGGCATTTGGGAAGAGCAATGAGAATGAGCAATGGGGATGAGGGAGACTAGATATTGTGATGTTACTGAGAAACAGGGGACGGTGTTCTGTTCAGAACAGAGTGTTTCCTTAGGGAGTAGCTAGAGATGATGCTGGAGAGGTAGGAGGGGATAGATTACAGAAGACTTTAAAATCTCTGTAGACCTTGGGGCACCTGGGTGGCTCAGTGGGTTAAGCCTCTGCCTTCTGCTCAGGTTATGATCTCAGGGTCCTGGGATGGAGCCCCACCTCAGGCTCGCTGCTTAGCAGGGAGCCTGCTTCCCCCTCCCTCCCACTGCCTGCCTCTCTGCCTACTTGTGATCTCTGTCAAATGAATAGATAAAATCTTAAAAAAATATATCTGTAGACCTTCAGCTCCATGTAGGCATTTCTATCTTATTCACAGGGATAACTCTAGTACTTACCATGCAGAATGGTACATAGTATATTTCAATGAAATTCTGTTGAATGGATTCATTGTGTAGATGAAGACACTTTGAATGTTGAGGCTTTGTCTGGAGATCAATGGGAATGCACTGGAGGTTTTGGAGTATGAAGATGCCATAGTATAAATAGTGTTTTAGGAAAACTATTCTCAAGGGTATAGTCAGAATGACTTGGAGGAGTGGAGACCAGGTGTGGGGGAACAGCTGGGCTATTCGTGTAACCATCCATTGGGTCAGAAGGGTTAATAGTGGACTGAGGATAGCTGGAAAGAAGAGTTGTTTTGAGACTGAACCAACTGGATTATGATTTATTGGCAAGTTTTTCACCTAGAATCCAGCAAAGAAGATGTTGTCAGGATGGATAAATGAGTTAATTTTTGTAATTGGCAGTTCAATTCGAGAATTTCGAGTTTCATTAGTGATCTTTTTTCTTGTATTTCCTTCCCCATATGAATATTTGATTAGGCTTTCTTTGATGATGCTCAATTATCCACCAATTTATTATTTTTTTTCTTGAGCTATTATGTTCACCTGTTCTCCGAATACTTCTGGCTTGTCCGACCAACTATACAGATCAGGACGGATCTGGGAAGTGGCTACATAGACAAATTTGGAATCCTTCCACCGGTCTTATAGGTTAAGTAAGGTACTGTGATTGCTCTCAAAGCTTAGAATCCCACCTCTTCAGTTCATGATTTCTGGATCTGGTGGTTTTTGTTGTATTGCTTACTACCATCAAGCTCTGGGCATTAAAAGACTGTTTTTGTATCTTCCCATTTTCACCCTGGTATATAGAAAAAGCGGATTTGTTCGCAGTGCTCTCGACCCCCGTCTCCAGTCCAGCCCAGCTCTGACTCTTCCGAGTAGAAACAATGAATCAAGCGAGTCTACAGGCTTTCCTTGAGTGTTGCCTCCAGACGCCAAGGGGGCTCAGCCCTGCTCTGCAGGGTTTTCCCCCCAGGGTCGCCGAAGTCAAGTCCCGCCCATCCCACCCAGACGACTTCGAAGGGGCTCGCTGGTCGCTAATTTTGCTTTCACCGGTGAGCTGCCCGAGGCCTTCTTCCCACTGAGGTCCAAGCCCCCTGAGGCGGTCGTGGTCTTCCTCGGCGTCCAGGGCATTACTTAGGGGAGGGAGCAGAACGGCTCTTTCTTGCCTGCTTTCTCCGGGACCAAAGCAGGAGGCTGGAAAGCCACTAATAAAAGCACCAATGTTATTATTAATTATTTTAAACTAAGAATCCCAGCCGGGGGAGGGGAGGACGCAGACCCTTACTGCACGCCCCCACCTCGCTCGGGGACAAAAGCCCCGCCTGGCGCGGCAGCCGAGCCGGCGGCACGTCCCCAGCGGCCGCTGGACTGGGTGGGCCCGGCCGGGGCGGGGGAGGCGGGCGAGGCGGGCGAGGCGGGCCCCGCCCTGCGCGGGCCGCGGGCTGTCAGCGTTGCCGCGCCCAGCGGCGGGTCCCCGCGGTCGCAGCGTCCCCGCCTGCCTGCCGCGCTGCGCCCAGCGGGCGGCCAGGTGTCCTGCGGGCGGCGTCCCCGCGCTGCCAGCCGCCTCCCCACGGCGGACGGCGGGCGCGTGTGCGCTGGTGTGCGTTTCGGAGCTATTTTCCTCCCCACGCCCTGCCGGGCTTCTCCTCTGCCCTCCCTGCTTCGGCTCCTGCTGCCTGAACCATGTCCGCAAGGGGTGAGTGGGGACCAGGTGGGCACCGTCCCCCGACCCCGTGCCAGGCCCGGCGGGGCAGGGCGCAGACCCGGGCGGGCCGGGCAGGTGCGGAAGGGCGAGGGGCGGTGGGAACCGCGCTGGCCCCAACCCGGCCTGAAACTTTGGCAGGGGATCCCTGGGCTCTGGCTGCTGGGGCGTGGGGGGGGGGGGCGTAGAAGGAAGCCCAAGCCCTTGACCTTGATCCCCGGATGTGGGCGAAACCTGAGGGCCAAGGTCGGTGCCTGGCTCACCTGTGCAAGCCTGACGGCTGGGCTGGGAGGGCGTGGGGGATGGGCTTCCCGTTGCGCGTCCTGCTGAGGAGCCGCCTGAAGGGCTGTCCAGGAGAGAGGAAGAGGTATTTTTTTCCTCCTTTCTTGTTACCATTTTGCAGCTTGGTTATGGAAGGAATCCAGGGCTTGATGCAGTAGGATTTAAAGCTGCAGTGCTTATACCCCATTGAAAAAAGTAAATTCCCTCACCTGTACTCCTCTTAGCATTAATCTTCATCCCCCACCCATTTTCTTTCTGGAGTGAAACAATTACTGCAGGTAAAACTGGGTGAAAGTAAAAAAAAAAATACAAATTGCTTTTCAGGCAAGAGTGAAGGGAATGTATTTCTTGCCATCTGGAGCCAGTGGTGATGCTGGGGAGAGTGGGTTAGTCATAGCTCAGTGGCTGCTACTATGAGTGAAATATTAAAGAGATCAAGTCATTGTGCAGTTTGCTAGCAATTAAAACGAGCGACTTGGTTGCTTTGCCATAAGTGTTTAAGGAAAATATTGATTATCTTTAGAAAGAGCATTTGCAAAGCAGTACCACCCCTTTTGATACCCTAAAACTTGTAAGAGGAGTTGCAGAGTTGTTTTTGTGTCTTTTTTTTTGGACTCTGAAGGGTTAATCCTGCTTTTGGAGTGGGGCAGTTAAGGAATTTAATAACATCTGTTGGATAATTTAGTGCTGCTTTCCAGGGTTCACTCTGGGGCATGTAATGAATAGACTAATTTCTTAAGTTTAGATTTCTTTTGAAGGAAACTGGTCTTTGTTGATATGGCAATATGGTTGATTGGTTCCATACCTGGAAATGGGGTGGTAAGGGCCAGGTGGAATGGCAGAATGTACATTTGTAAATACTGGGCTCCAGAGCTGACATGAGGCCCCAAGATACTACCTGCCTGTTGTTGTCTAATGATTTGTGATTTAAGAATGAAAAAAGGGTGGAACAAATATGATTATGGGGGTCTGGGTGTGTGTATGGGATCATCCAAGCAACTCCAGCTGTACAACCCCTGAACTGCGTTCTAGCACGGGAGCTTTGGGTCCTGATCTCTGTTCTAAGTATGGCAAGGAACATGGGGAGAATATCTCTCATAGATTGTAAAGCTCTTCTGACCCAACTTGACATCACCCAGACCACTTAGTGCAGTACCTTGCACTGTAGGAGCCTCGTAACTACTGGGAACCTGCTATGTCCTAGGAAGCATCAAGTTCATTAAGAAAACAATTCTCCTCCCCTTCACACCCAGAAACATCCCTGGAAGTTTCACCTTGTCTCTGGCCCCTTCTGTTATGGGGTCTCTGTGCTTTATCTGAGGTTAAGAATGAGGATGGCCCCAGGGATTCGGAGAGCTAGATCCCTGGGTTGGGTTCAGATATTTCTCAATATTTCTCAAATATTTCTTCTTGAATCTGGTTTCAAGAAGGAAGATTTGGAGTCAGACATAGACATGTCACTCAGTTGTCTTGTTTCCTCTTCAAACTGTGTTGATAATTTTGCATTTAACAGTTAAAAATCTGACTAATATTGCAGGGGCAGAAAAACCATGATAACTGGTGTCAGTCATTGCATTATTATTATGTGTCAGGTACTTTGCATGTATTAAATTATTTAATTTTCACAATAACTGTCAAGTAGATACTGTTATTACCTCCCCATTTCACCGATGAGGGAACTGAGATATTGAGAGATTGAATAACTTGCCTGCACTCAAAGAGTTGGTAAGTGGCAGATCCTGATTTGCATCCAGGGCTGTCTGACTTCTGATCACATCACTTTGTTTTACTGCCTTTCCAAAGTTATTAGTCCTTTGAATATTATAGTAAACATCCCAGTCATCAGTTTCCCAAGAAGAGAGAGAAAATGCCCTATATGTGAGTTTAAAGGAGATGGCCTTTGTAAATAAGTTGGAATTCTCAATACATTCATGGGCATTTGGTAATGACAGAGTGAAGGAAAAAAAGACCACTTGATCCTACTGTTATTAACTTGGGATTTCCACTCTCTTTCCTCCTACTTCAGTTTAAGAGGACCAGAACTTCTTACGAATTACTGACTGAGGATTTTTCTAATGCTTTTATTTTTATGAATTTGTAAAACAAAAACAAACAAAAAAACCCCACCCACCAACCAATCAACCAACCAACCAACCAACCAAATCCAATTCTAGGTGATTAGCAGAGTACCTAACGGAGGAGCTATTGAATTAAGCTGGTGTGGAAAAATGTCTGCTTGCTGTTTATTTTTTTACAAAAGATGTCAAAACTGTGAGCTTTACTGTAGTTTTCTAATTCAGTATCTGCTCTCACATATACTCCTGAAAGTAGAGATAAAGTTTCAGGGTCAGAAAGTTAATGTATCTATTTAAATACCTAATTTATAAATGGAAAGGTCTTTGGACATTTGGAAAGATAAATTTCATTAATCTAAGAAGTGATCTCTGCTTATTTCTAGTATCTAGCCTTGTAGGTTATAGTGGGGGTAGAAATATTTTTTAAACATCAAAAACTATTGAATTCCATAAGAGAAGTGATTTTGTTAAAAATTTTAGAGAGAAAAAGATCATTCTTTAATTCATCTGGTCTTAAAGATAGAAACAGGGTCCTAAAATTAAATTCAGTATTCAAACTAACAATAAAAAGTATTCTTTAATTCCATGATAGGACAAGTTAAGACATTCCCATCTTGTGGTCTTTTAGAATATTTTCTTTCTTTCTTTTCTTTTAGAATATTTTCATCAGGGACGCCTGGGTGGCTCAGTTGGTTAAGCGGCTGCCTTCGGCTCAGGTCATGATCCCAGTGTCCTGGGATCCAGTCCCACATCGGGCTCCTTGCTCGGCAGGGAGCCTGCTTCTCCCTCTGCCTGCCTCTCTGTCTGCCTGTGCTCACACGCTCTCTCTCTCTCTAACAAATAAATAAAATCTTTTTTTTTTTTTAAAGAATGTTTTCATCAAAGGCTTTTAATTTGGTGTTGTACTTTTACTACTGAAGGCCTAAATGGAGCCATCATATCTTGAGTTTTGGGTTGCCAACTAAAGGAAATTACAATACTTTAGAACAGAGTTCCTAAAACTGGGGAGAATAATCTAGATAATCTTTTTAAAATGTTGATTCCTAGGCCTCATTCCAGATCTGGTGGCTCATAAACTCTGAAGACAGAGTCCCCAAATCCATGTACATGAAAATCTCCCCAGGTAATTCTGAAAACCATTACAGTACAGCCATAAGAATCATGTGGAATACTGACATACTGATGTGAGGGCCCTGTTTCAGATTTACTGAGTCAGAATATTCATGGAGAGGCCTGGGAATCTGAATGTTTACAGTGGATTCTTATGTACAGACAGATTTGGCAGCCACTGAATTAGAGCTTGTTTCTTCTAATTCAGGGTTATGTATCATCCAACAAGTTTTTTTTTTTAAAAGCTGCTTATGAATATAAAAGTAATATGTTATAATTCATTAATAACATATTAATGTAATAAAATATTTTATATTAGCAAATTAATAGATATACTAAATATTTAAATTATAAAGTAATATACATTCAAACAGAAATATATAAAGTTAAGAATGAAAATTCCCTATTTTTAACTCTCTTCCTCCTAAATCCTGAGAATTAGGTATGACAAGCAGTACATACTGTGCATACTGCCTGAAAATTTCCATCTAGTTAGATTTGGTTAAATATAATAAACATTAAATGCCTAGTCCGTATAAGGCATGTGACAGTGTACATGTAAGAGATCACTCATGAGCCCACTAGCTTTTCAGAATCTTGAGTCTTGAGAAGAAAGGTGCAGGTGTATGTGGATGGGGTCCATTGTGCTGGCAGAGAAAGACCTCGAAGTATGTATGTTCTAAAAATGTTAGATCATAATCTGTTTTCAGAACTTCCATAAAACTGGAAGAAATCTGAATGTTCATCCATTGGGAAATGAGTGACTAAGTTATGGTACATCCATATGATGGATTATTATGCAACTATTATAAAGAATGAGTTAGATCCATAATGTGTTTTGTCTGGAGGGATGGCCATGATACATAGTTAAGTGGAACAAGGCACGTTTTAGAATGAAGTATATGTAATATACTCTCTCTCTCTCTCTCTCTCTCTATATATATATATATATGTATATGTAATACATAATCCCAGTTTTGTAAACTCAGAGAAATCCATATGTGTGCGTATGTGTGTGTGCTCTGTAGGCACAGAAAATACCATAGACACCAAGGTTACCTCAAAGGCAAGAGTGAGGAGAGGAGATAGCCGGCTTTTCTTTGAATACATCTTTCTGTTGTTTGTTAACAAGTAGGCATAGCTTTAATAGATTGAGAGAAGAACTTAGTAAAGAAAAGAATGTACAGTTCCTCCCCATTCGTTTTTGTCAAGTCAGGAACATAGGTTTTTATTCATTCATTTAGCATTTATTGCACGCCTGTTATGTGCCAGCAGTTGGTGAGCAGGACCCAGTATATACCGTCAAGGAGCTCACAATTTTGTGGAAGAGACAAATGCATAAATACTTACATCAATAGGGTATGCGGAGTGCAGAGAGAAAGAGAGAAATAATATGGGATATATAGGGGGAGTATTATGGTGATATGAAAGAGTGGCCATGAATACAGCCATGGGGTTAAGGACTATGAAATCTTGAAGAAAGCGGACTTGTGTTCTTAAGGAATGAGCTGGATTCTTAGATGAGCCAGATGACAAAGGATGGGATTGAGGGATGGGCTCTTTAGGGAGGGGGCATTGAAAAGAAATGGTACAATGTGTGTTGACCTGGAAAGCATGTTGGTGCAGGATAGCATGCTTGCCAGCAAGAGGAGAACAAAATCTCAGCTGAGTCAGGAGATGGCAGAGGGCACTTCGGGGAAAGGCTAAGGATGTAGGGAGTTTTGTTTACAAGGAGCTGTGGTTCCAGACAGCACAATGGAAGGTTGTCAGTGGTGAGAGATGTGCAGTCAGAGGGAAGAAGCACAAGGGAGGAAGGGATGAGAGGGGAGAGGAAATGAACAGGGATGGGAGCTCTTCATTGTTTCCGTGAGTCAGACTGCAGGAATGAGAGAGGTGGTTGGATGCGATTGGCCTCAAGTGTCCTCGCTTTGGCATTGGGGCTTTGGTTGCAGACCGTGCTGAGTCCTGGGCTGTCTCTGCTGAAGGCCAGAGGCAGTGAGGGCTGCCATCAGCTTTCTAGATAGAGTAGCAGTAAAGCCCTCTGCTGGATGATGGTTCCTCCACAGTTTTGGGATGTGGGGGACCATAAGAATCAGAGCTACATTCTTTTTGCTGACTTCTTCCAGTTCCGTGCTTATGTTGGGGCTCAACAAACTTGTCTCTCTTCATTGACAAAGAGGGGACTTCTGTCCTGTTTCTTCCTTCTCTCTCTTACCTCTTCGTGGAAGTCGATGGCTGTTACAACAACCAGTTGCATCACTCAGCCTTTATCAGTTTCTCATGGTGATGCTGTAAAGATTAATGCATGGGGGCCATTTATTTGGTGTTATATGGGGGCCATTTTCCTGGCCTGTCTTAGCCAAGTTTTTTCCCTCTGAGTTACAGAGCCTCAAGCAGTTTAACAAACTGAAGACAAATAAGATATGTTTGAAAGCCAAGTTTAGCCATTATTAGTTTTGATATGAAAAAAATCAGAAGAGCAACACATTACACTTCTAGCACTTTTCTTGTATTTAGAATAAATGGGTTCTAATTCAGTAAGTAGATTTTTTTTAACATAAGAGAAATACTTTTTGACATTAGTATCTTGTAAGTGGGAGAATCATGTTTCAGAAAAGATTTTCAGAAGGTTAAATTGTTCCCACATTGTATCCACAAATACCATTACCTTTTATTTATTCATTTGTGTTTAGTTTTGAAACCTCAAAACTAAAGAGAAGTTGAGTTAATCATATTTTCTCAGGTTATGGCTCATTGGCATCATGAGTTCATCTGACTCTTCTCTTATCTTAGCTGCCTATCTATTTATTTATTTTAAACTTAAAAAAATTTTTTTTAGTAATCTTTAAGCCCAATATGGGGCTTAACTCATGACCCTGAGATCATGTTCTTCCGACTAGACCAGTCAGGGGCCTCTCCTATTCCTTTTTTCCACATAGGCAACTGTTCTAAAACAGTTGATATGCATGTCCATGATTTTATAGCAAAACCAATTCTTAGACCAGTTTTTATATTTGAAATTATAAATATCAAGTTATTTTATGTATGTTCCATATGTATTATGTCTGTATGTTTCTGAGGATTAGTCAAAGTCTTAAATAACTGATTTTATGAACATGTACATATTTCTGATCTTATTTGGAAGTTTACATCTAAATATAATAGCATGTCTTATTCTATTAGGGACTAGTTATATCCCATGAAAAAAAGGTTAGTCCTCACCTCAGAGGAACATAAACTGAGTTCAGTGTGTGTTTATGTGTATGTATGTGTGTGTGTGTGTGTAAAGTTATGTCCACAGCTGATTGGAAAAGGAATATGACAAAGATTTTCATCTAGGAGTAATCATGCTAGTATGGGAAGGTTGACTAATTGTAGCCACCGATAACTAGAACAGCTTTGCTTCACAGAGGAGATGGAATCTGAGTTGGGCCTCGGAGGGTGAGTAGGAATGTGGTAGCAGAACACTAAAGATGTGCTTTCTTTCTAGAAGGAGCAGCACAGGTGGCAGCATGGAGGAGTGAAGGTGCAGGGTATGTGGGGAAGAAGAAGTCTGGGAAATATAAGGGGGCACAAGATTGGTGGTGGGGAGGGAAGAAGAACAGGAAGACAAGGGGATGATGGATGAAACTAGTAAGCCTCTACATCACAGTCTTTTCCTAAATAGAGAGCTACACGTGCAGAGAAGGGAAGTGAGAGTTCTCTTCTTGGTAAACATTCAGGTAACAACTCATCCCTGGTTGTGCAACTGCCCACAATACACATTAGAAATGGTATCTTATCACCAAATAATGCTGCAGGAAGTTACATTTTATCCTGACCACAGTTCTCATTGAGGTAGGTATCTTGCCAAGAGCCCCCTGTTGTGTTTCCTTTCATATGGCAGATTAGGCTATCTGAGCCTTATCCTTAGCTTTGTACTTGACACCAGAACATCCCATGCTAAGATGCTGGCACACAGAAAGGCTGCATA
>RCUC01119393.1:0-16160 GCA_003697995.1 Taxidea taxus jeffersonii
ATATGATTTCTCCTGTTTTCTTCAAGGCATTTCGGCTTAATATTTGGGAAATTCTCTGGAAAGTTCTCTCGTATGGCACAGACCCTAGCCAGATTCTTTAGAACTGTATTACTTTTCATAGGTGCCAACCAATATTTCTGTAACAAATGTCTAACCATAGGTAATGATGAAATAGCTAGCCTAGAGCATACAGATTGGTTTTCTTAATGATTTTTACCTCTTCTTTGTGCATCTTCTTCAGTCTTGGCAAGGGGAGATTGGATAGATAACTTGTGCAAGATGGATGCCAGCTCATGTCATGTCCTTACAGTGTCCCAGAGTATTTTCATGGTCAGTATATAGGTAGGTACTATTTTCCCCATTTTTATAGATAAGGAAGAAGAAACTGAAATTTTAAGGCACTTGTCAAAGATCACGCAACGAATGAATGAGCACCATGATTGGAATTCTAATTTGTCTGACCCTGAAGGACACATCTTAGCTTCATAAACAAATGACATCTTGATGGAGAGCATCTCCAGAGATACAGGTTTTACTGAGTGATACAGTTAGATCCAATTCTGTCTTGCTTTGGTGATCAAAATTGGTTTATTCCAGCCTAGATCAGGTCACTAAGACATGGTAAAATTTGATTATACCATGGAAAAGAGACCTAGCATGGTAAATTGTCAGGAAGATTGCATGTAGAGAAATTTTTGAAAACAGGCCAAGAAGGATATATTTGTCTGTTTAGGTGATAGAGATAGCAATGAACAAAATGTAACAAAATATTCAGAGAGTGGACTTAGCTCTGGAAAGCACTAGTTGCTCCAACCAATGCCATTGATTACCACAAACAATTCCCACAAGTCTGTCTGATATATAACTTTGTCCTTCATTTTATGCCATTAATGACATAATTATATAGTAAAAAATATTTCGTTGAAAATGGGGACAGGAAGAAAAACAAGATATTTTTGCTTTTGAAGATATCCATTTCAAAAAAATGAATATCTTTTATATTTTTTGAAGGGAAGCAGCATAACACTGTCACCTCAACTCTTTGAATATAGCTATCTTTACCAAATGATTGTCTATAATTTCTCCATTTATGATCCTATTATTTTTCTGGCATTTACTAAATATAATCATGTGAGCTATTGTGCTGTAAATTACAGACATAACTCTCTTTAAGAAAATAGAATTTCAAATAATACATTAGAGGAAAATTATATATATAAGCAGTATTTTTTGGTTAAAAAGATTTTTCACACAACCAGATTTAAAGAACCAGATCCCCTGGGGCAAATATTCTCAATCTGGAGTCACAAATGCTATTCTGGGGGATCAGTGCACTTTCTGAAAAGTCATTAAAAAATATATTCTTTAAAGTCAATAGAGTCTGTTAATCTTAGGTATAAATATTGGAACATAATTTTTTTCTACAATAAAATTAACTTTAGAAGCATCCATTTGCACTCAGAAACATAGACAACATAATTTAGTGTTCTTAGTCCTATTACAACTTACCCAGTGGGTTTAAAACTTACCCAATTCAAGATACATTTTACTCTCTCTCTTCCTCTCTCTGCTTCACTCTGTGGTAACTTACTGGTCTGGTCCAGAGGAGACTGATGAAGCACTGCAATACAGGGAGACACGTCTGGGAGACACCTCTCTCATTTTCCAAAGAGATGACTTGGTCTCTATTCTCAGGGTATGAGTAAAGCACAACTTTGCTCTAGTGAACAGGCTCTGACTATTCTGAGACCCCTGCTTGGTCCCATGCCTGATATGTACAATGCCATAGAATTGTGGCCATGTCTGTACACACTGGTCAACAGGCCATGTTGTCCCTTGGTATTTTATGTGGTTGCCCTTCCAGATGGGTCTTCCTTGTCCCATTGGCTGGCCCTCTTTCTCAACTAACTTCCAGGCCTCCTACAGCTCACAGGGGCCCCATCCTTACTAAGTAGACACCATGAGAAAACCCAGAGGGCCAGATAGGCCATAATCCTCTGCCTTTCAGGATCTAGATAAGGCGTACTAACATTTATATTTCCACTTTACACACTTGTGTTCTGGGTTCTTCTATTAAGACTGAGATTCTCAAAACACTCCAGTGGGAAAGCTATTCACAAATTTCTTTACTCTTGGGCCTTGTTAACAAAAAGGGGAAATCTCTATCCCACCTCCACCTCAAGACTCAATTCTGGAGTTTGATGCGATGCCTATTGTGGGCTGAAATGTGTCCTTTCAAATTCATATGTTGAAGCCCTAAGCCCAGTACCTCAGAATGTGACTGTATCTGGAGAAAGGGTCTTTCAAGAGGTGATTAGGTTAAAAAAAGCTCTCAGGGTGGTACCTAACCCAATATGATTGTTGTCCTACTAAGAAGAAGTAATTTAGACACACTGAGAGACACAGGAGGTGCTGCGCCCAAAGGAAAGGCTATATGAGGACACAGAGAAAGGTGGTCACCCTCAAGCTAAGGAGAGAGGCCTTAAGAGAGAACTACTACAACAGCATCTTAATCTCAAACTTCCAGTCTCCAGCACTGTGAGAAATAAATTTCTGTTGTTTATGCCACCAGTCTGTGGTATTTTATGATAGTCCTAGCAAACTAATACAACATCCTTCTCCACATTGCATTTTTTTTCCATCCCTCTAAGAGCTCTGTTTTCTTTTCCTACCCACGGCTCATCTATGGCTCATTCAGGGCAGGAGTGGGGGGGAAGGGGACTTGTTCACCAGGTTCACATAGGCTCCAGCACACCATAGCCTCAACCAAGTTTTTGGTTTATGCTTACTGGGCATTTGAATCTTTTGTTAAAGTGTCTGGAGTCTTCGTTTCACTTATTTAAAGGGGGATGATTGAAGAAAGGAAAAAGAAAGATGATGTTTAAAGTTTCAGATCTTAACTACAGTGGACCTCCTATATCCACAGGAGATATTTCTAGACCCCCAGTGGGTGCCTGAAACCACAGACAGTGCTGAACTGTATATGTACTATGTTTTTTCCTATACATACAAACCTATCATAGAGCCTAATTTTATAAATTAGGCACACTGAAATAAGAATAAAATATACTGTAAAATAAATAATAATAAAATAATTATATATTATTATATAATACAATAGATGTTATATTATATAATATTATATATTATTTATTATAATAATAATGAAATTATACTGTAATAAAAGTTACGTGAATGTGGTCTCTTACTCTCCCAAATTTCTGTTGTGGTGTACTCAACCCTTCTTGTGGTAATATGAAATGATAAAATGCAGTGAGGGAATAAGGTAGGTAAGGTAGGTATGGTGACATAAAGTTAGGCTATGACTGACTTTCTGATGATACATCAGATGGAGGATCACCTGCTTCTAGACCAAGTAACTGACTCTATGGAAAGTGAAATCATATATAAGAAGGAACTAATGTAAAGATGTCAAATATCATCTCATCACAAATGTGGGTGCATCTGTTCATATTTTTTTCTGGTGAGAGTCCACAGCTCTCTTCAGATTCTTAGAGGGGTTCACGACCACAGAAATGTTAAGTTTCACTACCCTATTATGTTTGAAATATGATTTACTTTCAAATATGTGACTTATAGACATTTTAGAAATATAACTATTATGTAAATGAGAGAGCAGAATGTTTATATTCAATAAATGTAAATGGTATCACACTCATTTCCTTCATTTAAAAAAAATCTCAGATTTAATTTGCCATGATAAAAGAAGCTAAAGTAAACTGTCTGTGAAATACTTGATTCCTTCTTCATGGTCATCCAGTTCCACATCAAGAGATCATAAAACCATAAAAAAAAGAGAGATCATAAAACCATATAACTACTTCCACTAGGACAATCATTTTAGAGCACCACCATCAGCAAGAGGTATTCTGCCTCTCTCAATATTTAAACATCCACATGCATTTACAAAGATGTCATTGCTTCTTGTGTTTCTTCTGCTGTTTGTGCCAATATTCATGGAACAGCAAGGATTAGGAATTAGTAGAGATCAGGAGTGACTATTCTCCTCCCCACATTCTGGAAGTTTTATCCTTTTCCTCTTGTCTCAACACATCGCTACCAGCCCCCTGATTACTATAGTAGCTGCCAGGAGATTGTAGCTTAATCTCCATCTCCTGGCCATGATTGTCTGGACTAGGGTCCAAAGCCTGAGCCAGTCATGGTCCTTCCTTGAGAATTTGGGACTGGCCCAAAGACTAGGAAGTGCAAGAGCTGTGAGCCTTGCACTCACAGAGAGCCTCCCCAACCATGCACACCAGGGAAGCAGAGGTCTCCATAAGAGAGAGAGAGAGAAAGAGAAAGAGAGAGAGACTGGAGCAGGCAGCATGGTTGGGGAGGAGGGAGAGATAAAGTCCTAGTGGCATGTCCCTGTTTCCAAGTTGTCATTGATGGCCAGTTGCATTCCTGTTTTTGGGTTCCATGGGTGGGCTGGTACCTTCACAATGGTTTTTCCTTTTTATTTAAGTTTGGTCAAATTACTATTTCTAATAACATTTCCCATTAATTTAAATATATATACACACACATACATGCATGCACATGTAAAAATGACCTTAATTATGATTATTAAAGATTAACTCTTCTAGTGTTAATTTTTCAAAATTAGAATGAAAACCATGACTTGATCTACAAAATTATCATTAACATAAATGAACAACTGTGGTAAGAAAAAACACGCCTATCATACTTGGTGGTCTATTTTTATAGGCTTTTAATAGTGAACGATCATAAAAGTGATCATAAAAGTCCTCCTTGTGCCATACCATGTTCACTTGAAATAGAAATCTCCAGGAATAATGAATGAATTAGTTCACTAAAAAGGAGGGTGTGACACCAGCCCTGTAGATCCTGGCTTGATTTTATTGCTTTAGACAGCAACGTAGCTAATGGGAATCACGTTCTCAACCTCTGGCCATACAAAGATATTTCAAAAGGAAATGAAAAATATTTTGTCCTTCATTGGTAAATAGAGTTATGTTTGGGGGCACAAGTGGCTACAAGTTCAAGGTTTGTAGAAGTAGAGGCTCATTAAAAATGAGTTTAATAAAGCACAGAAGCATCTGAATCCTCTAGGCTTATTTAAAGAAAACAACAAACAACTAAAAAAGGTATCAGGCTGATCGATGGATTTTTAAAATGCCGCGTGGCACATGTTTTTGACTCATTCCTTCCCTCTTTCTCCTTGTCTTTCTTTCTGTCTTCCTCTATCTCCCCAGAATTCAAACTTCCTAGATGACGTGCACAGGTACATCACATTTTCTTCAGCAGCCCTGCAAAAGGTCTAGGTCAGCATGATCTATGTCTGGATTTTAATTGTAAGAGGGTTTTCTGAGTATCTCACTTTAAGTGCTCATTTCCATAAAGACATTAGCTGCATCTATTTTACAACTCTGTCTTTTAAAAGGAATGGTTTAGTACTTCTGGCACTGTGGCAGTCTTTCATACACACACACACACAGCTCCATTTCAAGTTAGAGGACAAATATGTTAAACATCTTTTCAATTTTGTAGCAAAGCTCTGGCACCCTGATGTTCTGATATTCTTTCAATCTTTCTGTATTTTAAGAAAAGGCCGAAACTGTTGCCCAATGAGAAGGTTGTATCATCTTGCCAGCATATCTCTATTAGCAGAATTTATCCATTGTTTCAAGCCTCGAGTATGAGTATGAATATGAGTATGAGTATGAGTATGACATAGTCTCCCTGCTCCCCCCATTGGTGTGTTCAGCACTGCCCCATGCAGGAGAAATCTAACTCTAACAGGCTCCTCAATTATGATCCACATCCCCAAGGGCCTGCCTGGAACTGTCAGCCTCCCACCTTTCTTCTTCTTTCCTTCTAGCTTACATGTGATGATGGCTGGGCATAGCAGAAAAAACTTGAAGAGAGGGAAAGGGAAGGGCTGCGGGGGCAAAAGGAGTGAATGAGCCTAGCATAATGTTTAATTTATTCCATAAACATTTATGGAAACTACAGCATGTAATCATTGTTCCAAGCTCTGAGGGAAAGTGATGGAAAGACAAACACCAAAGCCTCTGTTCTCCTAGATAAAGCTTATAAGTTAGTGGCAGTTAAATGTTTGTAGAATGAAGTGTTGTCTAGATGCAGGAAATGACAGCAGGGGGCAGCTAGAGTTTCCCACTTCCCATGACTGTAAGGACTGACCTAACCCAAATCGACTTCACCATCCTAACTGCGGATTCCTTCATGGCAAATGTAACCCGTGCGTACTAGCGTTCTCACTATTTTATTTGAAATATGAATTTAAAGCTCCCTTAGGGAAGGGAAAGGCTGAAGATCCCTGAGTGGACCGGTGCTCAGCATTACCAGCCTTCGAATTGCCTTTGAGCAGTTCGGATAAAAACCTCTGCAAGAGAACCGCCAGGTGGCACCTGTAAGGCGCAGATGGAGAGGACCATTTGCCCCACACCCCACAGCCCGGAAAAAAGAGGCTGCGTGCCTTCCACTGTGGGCTTGTTGGCTAGGAAGTGGGGGAGTTTTAGTCTCCGTTCAGGCTGCGTGATTACGTACCCTGTTTTCTTGACACCCCAAACACGCAGAGTGCAGATTTGTCCCCACGCTTTCGGGCTGCCAAAGGCGTGTCACACGCTGCTTAGGAGCAGCTCGGCCTCGGGCAGCGGCCGCGACGTGAGGCTGGCGGTGGGTGGCGGTGGGCTGCGCTGAGCTGGAGGCCCAGTCAGTGCCCAGGTCTCCCTCGTCAGACCTCTACCTCGGGTCAAGGCGGAAGAGTGACAAGAGACGGGTCCCAGGGTGGTGGCAGGCTGAAGTCCCCGGCACGGGGGACACCACCTCCCACTCTCGCTCACCCCCAGACTGGGCCGGCGCTGCCAGTTGGCCGGGGTCTGGGGCACCTCCTCCCGCCAGTTAGAGAACCTTGTGTTTTTTTCCGGCCCCCGTTTCGGCGTGGTGGCTCCGGGTCACCCCTCACCGCCACTCTTTAGCTGTGCTCCCCCAGCCCAGGCTGGACGACCGCCCCCGCTTGCAGAAGGTCGGGGTGCAAGGTGTCAGCTCACAGAGCAAGCGTGTTGGGTCATTTGGGGCTGGGTAGCCGGGGTACCAACTCCACTCCATCAGCGGGAAGCGAGCTGCGCCAGTTGCGAGACTGTCGCTGCCGCCTTTATTGGGTTGCTGGTGACATTGGGAGGAGACCGCTCAGAACGAGCGGAGGAGGAGGAAGAGGAGCAGGGAGGGTGGGGGTGGGGGGAGAAAGTAGCAATTGTGCCAGGGGGCGTGTGAGCAGCCGGAGAGGCAGCCGCGCTGGTGACAACTTCTCCTGGGCGCGCGCGGCGGGGCGGGCGGGCGGGGAGCGAGCGCAGAGCGCGGCCAGAGCCGGGCGCCTGAAGGAGCCGCGGGAGCCTCAGGGAGCCGGGGCCCGCGCCCTGCGCCGCCGCCGCCTGCTCGCTTCCTCCTGGTTCTCAGCCCCGGGTGCTGAGGCTCCGGTCTATAAATAGCAGGTTACAGCTCCTGCTCCGCGCTCACACGCTCGCAAGCGAACGCAGGAAAGTCAGGCTAAAAGTGTCTGCTGCTACTGCCGCCCCCTACTCCGCCTCCGGGAGAGGTAATTACCCGCCCGGGATCTGAGGGCTCGGTGGGGATTTTTGCAGGGTGGTGTGGGTGATGGTGGGTGATTCGAGAGGCGTTGGAGCGGGTCTGTGAGTGCGGGGACACGTCCTGGCGGGGGGAGCTGTCTGTTTTGCATTAAGTTTCCCAGTCTCCCTGCCTCGATAACCCCTCCAGCCCTGTCGCCGGCGGCTGGGATGAGCTGTCTCACCTCGGTGGCCGGGGTACCCCTGTCACCGCGCTTGCCCTGCCGCCGAGCGCCCCTCGGCCCGGCGAGCGCGCGGGTTCACCCTCTCGATAGCACTCACGCTCTCTGGGCCCGGGGTAACTCTGAGCTCTGGCCTCGCCGACCTTCCAGGGCTGCGTGCGCCCACCTGCGCAGTCCTTTTAGAGAGGCCGCGGGGTTCTCTCTCAACCCCATCCCCGCCGCGCCAAGCTGACGCCACCGGCCTCAGGAGAAGTCGGCTTTAAGGCTAGGGGTGGGGTGGTGGCTGGAGCGAGGGTGACTGGTACTGAGGTTTCAGTTGCCCCATGTCCTGGGTTTTCCTAAGGAGCCCTTCTCCGTGACCATCCCCACCCTACGCCCCGCAACTCATTCGGGCAGAGAAGCCCGGCACGTCTCCTCTTAGCCGAGGAGCATCCCTTGTCCTACCCCTACGAGGTCTCGCTGATAGGGTTAGAAAGCGAGGGCCTGGGGTGAAGGCACGGGGAAAGAGGGTGGTGGTACGGTCCGTGTCCGGGGTCCGAAACTGCGCTGCTGGCTCCGCAACCTCTCGCGCCCCTCCGGCAGGGAGGGCCCAGGCGGAAGGGTGTCTAGGAGCCAGAGCTGGTTCCTGAGTGGACTTTCAGGCTTGTAGCTGGGAGGGAGATGAGGGTGCTGGATCTACACATACCTGTTTTTGCCCCTCCTTGTGCCTCTGAAATCTCCTTCCTTTTGCGGGGGGAGGGGGGTTCTGCCCCTGAGGACCCAGTGAAGAGGGACCCGCTGTTTCTCTTTGGAGACGGGAGGTTTTACGAGGGTGAGGGTGTGCATATTGATTGAGTTGTTGCTGCTGCTTCTGCTGCTGCACAAAACTTACTGGAAAAACCTGGGGGGGGGGTTTCTATTACTCCTGTGTTAGTGCAGGAGTAATAGAAGGTGCATATTAGCTCCTTTGCCTCTCTCTCTCTCTTCTTTTCCCTTCTCTGGAGCCAGGCCCCCCCCCCCCCCGCCTTTCTGAGATGTGTTATTTGGGGTCATCACATTTTATGACTCCAGGTGTTACATTTTGCATATCTCCTTCCCCTCAGTGTGACAGAACTTGTTTATAAAGGTGTGAGTTTGTATAATAAGTAAAATCCCAGAAAACAGAGGATAAATTCGTCTTCTTCCCCTCAAAATGGGCACTCGATAGCCCTTTTATAGGTGTAAAACTACATTTCAAAGACCTTACTTGTAACAGGAATTTTCTTGATGGGTCCTGGACCAGAGTTGGTAGTAATCTGACTTACTGCTAAAGCAGCATATGAGGTACAAGGGATCACCAACAGGGCAGCTGGCTGAAGGCGTGCAAGAAGTTGAGTAAAAAGGGGATTGGGCAAGTGGGCATTGTCTCACTTAGTAGATAGAGAAACACGTTATCTTTGTTCCTTTGCAATATGCTCCAGTAAAACATTGATAATAAATCAGAGTAAATGATTAATTGGTTTGTGATAAGTATGTGGGTGTTAAAAATTAAACCTCTTACATTTATAGTAATGTAAAATGTTAGTGCCATGGAATGCTTTTTCAGCATATTTCTTTAAAATGTGATTTAGAAGATTGTCCTTGAAAGGTTATGAAATTTATAAGTGGAGAGAGTCTAAATGTTCAGTGTCATTAAGAAACGTATGTACTGATTGAATTATGGATCTTATTTTGGAAGGATATTCTCTTTGATTAGGCAAATCAATATTTATTTGTGATAAACTAATGGCCAATTAGGATGCACATATTTATAACCCTGTTTTGCTTTTGATCTTTCCGTAAACATAAGAAAACCCAGATAGACCAAGTTTAGTCTTCTCCCTCTAGTTGTTCAAAGAAGCACATGGTCAAAGTTATAGGCAGAGAATACTTTTAAAATGTTGGATTTGAGCTTTACTTTGGGAGTGCCAGTTGACTGAATGACTTCATTTATCATAAAATTTTTGTGAAAAGACTCAAACTCATCAGTTAAATTTATAAAACAATGTATTATATTTTAGTTGCATGAAATGGAAACTCATTAAGCTTAGAAGAAAACCCAGATATTTGTTTTAAATTGTGTGAATTGAGAATAATTCATTTCTTTTCTGAGACATGGGAGTTTCTTTTAGTACAAGTAATACAAGTCCTTACATGGGTAGCAGAGTTAACTTTTACTACTTTGAGGTAAAACCCAAGAGAGCAATTCTCCTAAAGATACTAAAGAATCTTTAGAATTAAAGATTAATTTTAATTAATTTTAATTAAAAATTAAAATCTTTAGTATTAAAGAATCCTAAAGAAAAAAATGCAAACTGCTCTCATATTTCTTAGCAACCAATTGGATTTCTGTTTCCGGATAAGTATCTGATATCTGAGAATACAAAGTTAAAAAAAATTATGAAATCATAATTAGTGAGTAAAATGCTCACTGGGTGTGATGCATAATCAATGAATCTTGGAACACTGAAAAAATAAAATTAAATTAAAAAAATTAAAAAAATAAAATACTTTCTGAATATCTATTACATTTTCTTATTTCAGTGTGCAATCCCTGCCAGTATGTCTAATATTAGACATACCAATATCATGATTTTTGTAGTCTTTGTGGAATAAGTTCTTGTCTTTCATAACCATGGGGATTCTAATAGATAGAGATGTGCTGTTTTAAATAATCTCAAGTTAAATGTTAATGTTCATTTCAAAGCTGTGTCTTTCTCTTCTGTATTCTCTAATTTTTAAACATGTCTTATCTTTCTAAAGCCTTAGGGAATTTGCTTCATAGGCCATTTTGTTCCTACTTTTTTTATGTTGAGTTAGAAATTCTTGATTATAGACCTTAGGACACACTCATAAATATACATACTTTCATATTCAAGCTTAAGAAATGAGGCTATTAGATAAATAATTTCAGCTTAAATATTTATTTTTAGATGCATCCAAATGATATTACAATTGCATTTGTGTGTGTGTGTGTGTGTGTGTGCAAATACACATAGCCTTGGTTTTCCAAAACTTTAAATGCAGTATGTACCTAGAAAACACACTAAGATATGCAAGAAATTCTAAGGAATCTTCAGAGTCTCAGGCACAATTGTCATTTGAATCAAGACGTGTTAGTTCTTCACTTTATACCTTTTCACTACCTTGTAGATTAACAGGAGAATTAAAAATGTTTATGAAGTTTTATAGTAATATAACTAATATAATATAATTTGTGTTGTGTATATATCTGCAACTGCAGTGTTTTTTCTTATATCAGGCATAGTTATAATCACTATCTTATTTCCTGGAATTATCTTGTTATAGACCATATGCCATAAGGCCAATAGAATATCTAGGAGTTACAACTTAAGGCCATTTACTCGATTGTAATTTTACTGAACATTGAGATGTCATAATAAATGCAATCCCAACATAGTGTGAAGAATTGGATTTCAATATACTATGTGTTCTTAAGTCATATTTTCCAAACTGAGTTTCTCAAATTGTAATATTTTGAGTAAATCTGTCTTCTGCCTTGGGCAGCCAGATCAACTAGGTTTCTTAAGTATGTGGTGAAGGCCTCACAATAGCACTAAGAGCCTCAAAGTAGCCTTAATAGAATGAAGTGAAATAGACTTGGCAGTATTCATTTGGTTAAGCTGATTAAAGGGAATCTTGAAAAGTTTTCTAGATCATGTGGCTTTGATCAAAGATTCCTTTGAGAATTATCCAAATTAGTGATTTCGAAGAGATGGAGGTAACGCTTCCCTTAAAGGAAAAATTCTTTCTCCTTCTGTCTTTCTTTCCCTCACCTTCTCCCTTCGTTCTTTCTCCTGTGTTTCTTTTCATCCATTTGTCTATCATCTATTTTTATGTGACCTTGTGGTTATTAAAATGAATCAGTGCAAAAGGCCTAATGTTGAAGTCACTGAATGACATTCTCTATTGTCCGCATTTCCAAGGATGGAAAATATTTATAGGATATACAGGAAGCTTTAATACTCATGCTGATTTTAAATTACTGGAGTAACAGCAACATTGAAATCTCTAGTTTGATCTTCTGAGATCAAACTAAAAATAGAATCCTTAAAAATTTCCATATATTGTTTTAAATATATCTTTCATTTATAAATTTTAAGTACTTTAGAAGGAGAACCTGAGATTTTTATGTTAAAAAGGTGTGTGATTTTGGAAAAGTTAAGCAAAATGGTTTAAAGAAACCCTCTGATTATTTTTCACTATGAAAACACTTAATTGACAGAAATATGAGTCTTTCATTTTTCACTTAAGTTCTTAAAATAGGTAGTTATGTGTATTAAGTAGGCCAAACTGGATACTACAATCGCAAAATACAATGAAGCAAATAAAATATACTACCCAACAACAGTAAAATCATCTATAGCAATCCTTTCATTAGTCTTTCCAATGATCTCATTTCATTTTCATGGGGATTTATTTTTCTAGTCAAAAGATCAGAGATGACCTATAGTGACTACAAAACTGAAACACAAAAATTATTCACCTCTAGGAAAATAAGGTAGAACTAAAAACCAGTGGCATCTGAAATTGAAATTATAACCTGTAGATGAGGTGCGATTACAGTTATGTCCTTAAGAAATCCCGTGAGTATCTTTAGTGATTTTTTAACATCCTATGATGCCTTTTCAAACATCTTCATATATCGAAATTGCCAGCTAAACACATATTCCATCTAGCTCATCAGCATATATCACATGCATAATAGAATATGTTGCATACCACGCTGGAAAACAGCATGAATGTTCCTCAAAAAGTTGAAAATAGAGCTACTCTATGACCCAGCAATTGCACTACTGGGTATTTACCCTAAAGATACAAACGTAGTGATCCAAAGGGGCACATGCACCCGAATGTTTATAGCAGCAATGTCCACAATAGCCAAACTATGGAAAGAACCTAGATGTCCATCAACAGATGAATGGATAAAGACGATGTGATACACACACACACACACACACACACACACTGGAATACTATGCAGCCATCAAAAGAAATGAAATCTTGCCACTTGTGACGACATGGATGGAACTGGAGGGTATTATGCTTAGCGAAATAAGTCAGTCGGAGAAAGACAACTATCATATGATCTCCCTGATATGAGGAAGTAGAGGTACAACGTGGGGGGTTTGGGGAGTAGAAAAAGAATAAATGAAACAAGATGGGATCGGGAGGGAGACAAACCATAAGAGACTCTTAATCTCACAAAACAAAACTGAGGGTTGCTGGGGGGAGGGGAGTCGGAAGAAGGTGGTGTGGTTATGGACATGGGGGAGGGTATGTGCTATGGTGTGTGCTGTGAAGTGTTTAACCTGGTGATTCACAGACAAGTACCCCTGGGGCTAATAATACATTATATGTTTATAAAAAATAAAAAATAGGGGTGCCTAGGTGGCTCAGTGGGTTAAAGCCTTTGCCTTCGGCTCGGGTCATGATCCCAGGGTCCTGGGATGGAGCCCCGCAGCATTGGGCTCTCTGCTCAGCAGGGAGCCTGCTTCCCTTTCTCTCTGCCTGCCTCTCTGCCTACTTGTGATCTCTGTCTTTCAAATAAATAAAATCTTTTAAAAAATTATTAAAAATATGTTGCATACTGGGTGAACAGTATTAAAAATAACTTTTAAAAAAACAAACATTTCATGTCTTCATTAACAAAACCTGTAGCTTTTTTTATTTACTAATCTAATCAGATTTTTCTTACGTGAATTTGTAAGACAGGGCTGACTTTGTGGTATGTGTAATTTCATTTATTTTAAAAGCCTTCTTATATTGAAATAATTATAAATAAATAAACTTCCAGTCTGTCTTTCTGCTTTACAGTAGAGCATTTCCACTTTCCTGAAGACATCCCATTGTGCATTTGGAGTTAAAAAGACATTTAGCACTAGGTGGCAGTGTGCAATGCTTAGTAGCCTTCCGTCATTTTAATTGCAATATATTCATTATTAAAGCTTTTCTTTAAAACAGAATTTATTTATATTGTGAATGTGTTAATGAAATTGAAATCAACTGGCAGCTAAGCCTTTAACAGTATATTGAGAAGATCTGTTGTTTGTAAGACTTTAAAGATTTGATGGTAATGTTTAACATACTCTGCTTTTATGTAGGGTCTGCTTACATGAGGGATTGTTAGGAATTAATTGAAATAAATATGCCAGAATTCTGCTTATGATGGAGTAAGAGAAAAGGAAGGGAAATTAAGTGAACATGATAGGGAAGAAACCATATGGCCATTCTAAAATAAACATCATATTAACTGTATTTTAATCCTGATCCTCTCACTACACAGGCTGAGCAAGAACATTTTTTTCCTAGGGGGTTGAAGGCTATGATTGTTAATGTCTTCCTCTATCTCTTTGTTGTTGGGACAATGCAAAAAAAAAAAAAAGTGCAGATTGTCTTACTGATGCTTCAGCAAATCCCTTGCTATCCTTTGTACTAGTGATGGTCTGGCCAGCACAATGACCAAATTGAATTAGTTATGTAGCACTACAATTTACTGGTTATTAGGAAGTTTGTCTACACCATTTTTCTTGGTTAATCTAGATGTATATATTTCTGTCTTTGGCTAAATGATTAAATTATGGGTCTTGGCAGAGTTAATCAATTTATTGCATCATCGGTGCTCCAGAATAGGACCTCTGCATTGTTTAGCCACGTGGCTGGAACTTCCTCAGGATCAGTTTGGTAGGTGTTTCAGCCATGTTTACTGGACATGGCTGTTGTAGGAATGGAGACCAAAGGAAAAGTTAATCAACATAAAGTGACATAATTAAGAAATATGTTTCTTTAAAAAATTTTTACAACATAAAATTTCAAATCTAATAAAACAAAGAATAACACAACAAACTCACAAGTACCTCCAGCCAGCTTTAACAATTGTTAGATCATATCTATTCTTGTGTCATCCACAGTCCCACTCGCTTTTCCCCTCCCTTGAGTTTCTGAAATCAAATCCTAGAAATTATAACGAAGGAAATACGTTTGTGAAGTACTTATTTACAAAAAATAGGGGCTGTATGAAGGGCAGTTTAAAAAATAATTGTTGAAGTTAAAACACTACATATTTCACTTAAAAATTCTGAAATCTTGACATTAGATAAATTAAGCTCTTAACTTTGTTTCTGGAAAATATGGGTGACTTTATGTAATTAGGGAAATAACTTCAATTAAGGTTCTATATCAAGTATATTTTTAAGTGCTAGAAGTATGTAGCAATGTTCCTTAAGCATGTTAGGTGGTTATACATACTGGATAAACCAATGACTACATTGGGCTTCTTGGATTAAGAAAAATGTTGACTGTACACCTTATCATCACAGTTCTCTCATATAACATTTTACTTCTAAAGAGGCAGACATAGAGCAAACGCTTGGCATGCAAGAATTTAGTTTGCATGAGTCAAGATTTTACCATTAATCTTATAGGTACTTGACATTTAGTAATCTGTAGTTTGGTGAAATGAATTTAAATCACCCAGTCCTGGAAACTGACCTTTCAGTGAATGGGCTTAGCCAGTGACCAAGAGGTTATACCTCTGGGTGACTTTGTGCTCCAGGTAACATGGCACTTCACATTCTTGGGCTAATTATCCCTGGTGAGTGTAATTCAGAATATGGGAATCTGAGAGTTCTCCTTCCCTTTGAGAATATCATGGATGTTCTAAAATACACCTATTAGATTTTGTATAGAGTTAGAATTTTAAGTAAATAAAATTCTTTCAGATTTCAAAAAACTGATGGTAACCAGAATATAAATCTTTGAGACATTATGCGTCTAAGAGAAAATATAATTTCATAGTAGCAAAAACAAGTAATTTATATTGAAAGGGTTTATATGTCATGCCATATTTTTCATATGTATGAATTATATGGGGAAAAAGCCCCTGTATACTTTTCTTAATATTAGACACATGATATTTTGGCCTTATTTTTGAAATTTACTATAATGTTTTCTTTCCTGGGCTGTTTTAAGGCCGCCTCCCAATTTATTCATGCTATTCATATTTTCACTTCTCATTTTATATTCGGGTGGGAGTGAAGAATGGTACGTACATAGGATAGTGTAATGAGAAATAATTGAGCCTGTTGGCTTCCAGTTGATTTCTGGGATTCTTTCTTTCCTCTACTCATTTTCCTCCTTGATTCTAAATGTAATAAATTTCCACTGAAAAAAATTTGGCAAGTAGAGACAAATCTTAAGAGTCAGAAAAAAAAATCACCCGAAGACAATATTGTTAACATTTCATCATATTTCTTTCTAAGATTTCCTGTGACTGTCTTACAAAAGTTGAGATTAACCTATGTTCAAGGGGTGTGTGTGTGTGTGTGTGTGT
>RCUC01119395.1:0-28868 GCA_003697995.1 Taxidea taxus jeffersonii
GAAGGAAGGAAGGGAGGGAGGAAGGAAATTAGCTACTCCTTTCCTAGGAGGAACAAGTTAGGAACAGAGAGAGTCTCGAAGCATTCACTGCCACATTCACCCCCTTGTGAAGAAGGGAACAAAGTTTTCTCCTCCAATGGACAGGGGCATGGGGAAGTGGTGGCAGATAAGGGGCTCCAGCCCTCAGAGTGGTTGGGAAGAAAAAGTCCTGGGCAGCTCTTGCTCAAAGGCCCAGGGCTCCCTTCCCCAGCATCTGTGGGATTAATGCAGAGGCAAGGAGAAGACCACCTTCACAGAGAACATGGTACATATCAGAGGTCCGGACACTGCCATGAGGAAGCATGAGATTATGTCACAAGAAGGGCTTCTCAATGCATGCCCAGGCAGGGGAACTCCAGAATGGGGACTTTTTTATTGGAAGTCAGGGAAGGGTCTTTAAAAAAAAATTTTCCCCACTCCCAAACTTCCAATACAGAAAATGGAGTTCTATCACATGGAGGCAGGATGAGGGACTGGACAACCTTCACAGAGCCTCCCACATGCCCTCCCCTCACCTGAGGAGAAAGGATAGCTAAGACCTTGGGTAATCTGGCCCGAACCCAGGAGAGGCACTGATTCTCTCCACCGCCAGCTCCATCTCCCCTGTCCCTGGGGCCCTTCAGAGTGAATCACAGAATCTTCCATTCATAGCCTCCAATGCACAGTTTCAGAACAACCCATAATCCCAAAGAATCGAATCAGAAAGAGCCCATAAAGGTCAGGCTTTGGCCCCAAGGGAAGGATACCCCAGACAGCCTCTTGGGTACCTCCAGCCACTCGTATCTCCTTACACACAGCCCCTTCCAGGCTTGGGTGGCTCTGATGGCGAGAACAGCCTTCCTCCCAGCCAGCCCAAGTCTGTCTCCCTCTCGCTTGCTTGGTTAGTTCAGCCTGCTGGAACAGCACAAATAAGTTGCTTATTTCCATGTGACAACTGAAGGTAATTACCACCCCAATAATAAATGCTACCACTTAGCCAATGCTTACCGGGCACTGTGCTAAGCATTTTATGTATATTATCTCAATCCATACTTGCAGTACCCCTAGCATGCAGGGGTTATTATTCCCATTCCACAGATTAGGATATAAGCTTGAGAAGTAAAGCAATCAGCCCAGGGTCACTCGGGTATTGGGAGAACCAGGATTCATTCCAGCATCCATCTGACTCCTTCCCAGGCCCCTGCCCTCACCTCCCCCGTTATGCCAAAATCACCACACCCCTGAGTCTTCTTTAATCCCAGCTAAACCACATGAATTCCGTCAAGCATTTTTTTTTTCTCTGAGAAGCTCAAAGCGCCCATCCTCCCCTTTTTCTCCAATCCTCTATGTTCAATAAAATCCTGCCACTATCCAGCCTCAGGCCGGCTTCCTGGAGACTGGGGAGTGGGAAAGGAAGGTCTGCTTCTGCCAGTAGCAGAAATGGAATTTTCCCAAAGATCCCCACTACACTCCAGACAGCCCCACCACCTTCTGCTATCCTCCACCTCCCTTGTCACCTCTTAACTCACTTGCCCCCAGGATTTGTCTAGCTACTTGCCCCTATTCTCACCTCTTCTTCCCCAAAGTCCTATTCATCCTTGGGGGGAAAAAAAAAAAAAACCTAACCCCAATTCCCCTCCTCCAAGAAGACTTCTCCTGCTCCTGGTCCTTCCTCAGTGCTCCCAAAGGCCTTATTTCTTTTCCTCCTGGCTTTATTGATATATAATCGACATACGACATTATGTATGTTCAAGGTGTACAGTATGATGATTTGATATAGGTATGTACTGGGAATCAATCAGTCCCCACAGTTAGTGTAGTTAGCACACCCATTACCTCACAGTTACAACTGTGTGTGTGTGTGTGTGTGTGTGAGCGTGATAAGAACTTTTAAGGTCTACCCTCTTAGGGGTGCCTGGGTGGCTCAATCATTAACCATCTGCCTTTGGCTCAGGTCATGATCCCGGGGTCCTGGGATCCACATCAGGCTACCTGCTCGACAGGAAACCTGCTTCTCCCTCTCCCACTCCCTCTGCTTGTGTTCCCTCTCTCTGTCTTTCTCACCACCAAATAAATAAACAAAATCTTAAAAAAAAAAATAAAATCTACCCTCGTAGCTACTTCTTAGCAAATATACAATACTTTTAGCAAATATACAATATCCCCAGAACTTACTCATCCTTCATAATGGAAAGCTTGTACCATTGACCACCTGTCCCCATTCCCCTCAGCCCTGTCCCTGGCAACGCCCACACTGCTCTCTGCATCTGTGTGTTCAGTACAAACCCCTCATTTCTGCCTCCCCAACAACATTTGCTGTTGTGCTGCGCATCGTGTCTGTTCAGGGTTCTCCCTCTCTGGCTGGGCTTCTCCAGGGCAGAGAGTATGGCCCAATCTTCAGGCCCATTACAACGCAGGTGTTTAGTGAATGGCTGTTCCTGCTGAGCGCCAACTAACATTTTTGATACTTCAAGCAGACGAAGAGTGGTTAGACCATAGAAAGTCAGAAAGCAGGGCCACCTCTGGGGAACCAGTTGAGATACCAGGAGAGCTGAGCCCCTCCACGTGGCAGACCACTGGGCACTACCTGGCCTCTGGAAACTGAAGGAGAAACAAATTTCTACCAGTAGAAGGAAGAGATGGAGTTTGAGGTGGGATCTGCTGCCCTCTGGTGGCCATTCGGCCTCTAGGCCATTTGGTGTCCTCACCTTCCCCACTTGCCTGACATAGAAATTGCCCCTAAATCTAAATCTATAGATTTAGAACATGATGCCCCCGCTCCTGGGACAATCTTAACTGCCCCAGATGCTTTTGCAGCAAGATGTTAAAGTTGGAATTTCAAGTAAGCACCAAGATACAATAGACAAAATATTTATTTAAGAGAGAGAGAGAGAGAGAGAGCATGGTTGGGGGGGCGGTGTCAGAGGGAGACAATCCTCAAGCTGACTCAAGCACAGAGCCTGACCTGACCTGGGAGTTGGGGGTGGGGGAGCGGGGGGGGGGGGGCAGGGATCTCCAGCCTACCACCCTTGAGATCATGACCTGAGCCGAAATCAAGAGCCAGACGCTAAACCAACTGAGACACCCAGGCACCCCCAATAGATGACATCTTTTTTTTTTTAAGATTTTCATTTATTTGACAGAGAGATAGAGAACACAAGTAGGCAGAGAGGCAGGCAGAGGGAGAGGAAGAAGCAGGCTCTCCTCTAAGCAGGGAGCCCGACACAGGGCTCAATCCCAGGACCCTGGCACTTGAGCTAAGGCAGCCTCTTAACCTACTGAGCCACCCACGAGCCCCAATAGATGACATTTTAAAGTGAAAGCCAAATCATCATATAACAAATTTCAAAGGAAAATTTTAAGAATTAGTTTCTGACTGCCTTGGCGAGATCAAAGATTTTTTAAAAAACCATAGTATAAAGAGAAAGAAGGATCTTTTGGGGAGGCAATGTATGGATAAAGCTATGCTATGAGCCCCTTCTCCCCTCTCTCAAGGAAGGGGAAAGGGACTACCTACCTTAGAGCAAACCCAGTAGTGGATGCTAAGTGGATTACCACAAGAGCTGAGTATGTGGCCCCTAGAGCTGAGGGCAGAGTGTCCTGGAGCCTGGGTGCCCCCCAGAAGTTTAGAAGGAGAGTGAAGGAACAAGGAACTCCCATGTGGGCAGGCTGCCAGGGCTGGTGCTCTGGGATGCCCTGGGTTCATTTGCCTGACAAAGAACTGATCTGCTCTGGGTCCTGAGAGAGAAACAAGCATATCCCCATGCATCCCTTTTGGGTGCTGTCCTGTAGTGCCCCCTCAAGGGACAGAAAGCTGCCAACAGCTGAGGAAGGAGGCTCAAGTTCCTGGAGTAAGGGAACACAGGTGAATGGGTCTGACAGCAAAGTTCTGAGGGGCCAGGAAAGGGCCCACAAAAGAACAGTCACCACAGAAGACCAGAGAGAAAGGCGCCAGGACAGTACCAGCTGGTGGAGGAGGAGGCTGAGAATCACCCCTTCCGGTCTGCCCCACACCACCCCCAAATCCTCCCCAGCACACCTCACTCTCACTCAGAAATGGCATACAATGGAGGGGGTAAGGGGGGGGGGGGTGGCCAGCCTGGAAGGGGCGAGGGAGAACATGACAGAGAGATAGGCAAAAGCTAGCCACTCGCCCCTCTCCCCAGCTCCAACTAAAGTAGGGCCCAACAGGCTGTCCAGGAGTGACAGTACATAGTTCTGAGTCTTGAATTGTGTTCAAGACTGGCTGTTCTGGTTTCTGATCAATGCTCAATGCCTGTCTCTTATCTGAGCGGAAGCAAAATAGTTAAGAGCCATTCCTGGGATTTTATCCAAGAGCAAGGGAAAAAATTGCCCCTGTCCAGCAGCCCAATAAAATATAAAGGATTGTGTCATGAATCAAACTCACCATGAAATCAAACTTTATTTTTTTTAATCACATGACATGTTGTGGTTGTCAAATACCATAGAATATAATATACAATATATAATATGTATAATAGATAACACATAATATGTGCAATATACAATATAATGTGGGTTACACTCTCCCCTCCAATAGTACTAAACTCTAGGGACCCAGGATTTTCCCTTCAAAGTCCCTGCAGTCTTCTTTTCTCCAATCTAGAACACCCCTGCTCCCATCCCTCACCTCTTTCCACTAATAGCCCCCCTTTCCAGGCCTCCCAGAGTTCCTGAGCATTCTCTCTATTTGAGGAGAGGGAGAGGCAGGTGGAAGCCCCAGCACAGGGCAGTTGGCGGAGGCGGGGGGGGGGGGGGGGGGGTGCGGTAAGCACAGGCTCCCGGCCTACCAGTTACTCTCACTATCTGCTGTGGGGCAAAGAGCATCTCCAAAAACCTCACATCCACCCGGAACCTCAGATGCGACCTTATTTGGAAACAGCGTCCTTGCAGATGTAATTAATTAAGGAGCTTGTGATGAAACTATCCTGGATTTAGGGTGGAGCCCCAATCCAAGGACTGAAGTCTTTGTAAGAAGAGAATGGGACACAGAGAGGGGCCGCAGGAAGGTGGCCACGTGAAGACAGCCACAGACATCGAGGTGACACTGACACAAGCCAAAGGACACTGGGAGCCATCAGAAGCTGAAAGAGGCAAGAAGGGATTCTTCCCTAGAGCCCTCAGAGGGAGCCTGGCCCTGCTGACACCTTGATCTCACCCTCCTAGCCTCCAGAACTGGGACAGTTAGTGGCCCTTTGTTCCAGCAGCCCTGGGACACTGATTCACCATCTCCTGCCTGTCCTTGCTCTAGCTGCAATCAACCAACCCCTACCAAGAGGAATGCCAAGGCTTGGGCTGGGGTCCAGCACGCTCTGCCAAGCCTGGGAGGAATGGGGGAGAAGGGTTGGCTATAACTTTCAAATGACCCCCTCCATCCACACTCCCCTGCTGAGCAGCCCCGAGAAAAAACCCAGGCATCTGTCCCCCACCCACACCCGCCCCCAGCCACCAACCCTCAACAACATGTCCAGATCTCAGGGGGCCCTTAACTCCCACTCTTGGTAACCTACCTTCATCCTGTCCTATGGCTGGGGAATTTTCCATCACATCTCCAAGTCAAAGTCATTAGATTTAATCATTAACAGGGCTGGTGTTAATTAGCAGGGCAGGGTGATCACCCATGTTGATGAGGACACAGCTGGACATCAAGAACAGCTGATCAGACAAAGGTAGGCAGGAGCAGGATCTGGCTAAAGACTGGCAAGGGATAGCCCACAGATACCCAACCCCTAATTCTGAAAGCTTTGAAATCCCCATTTCTTCTTCCCTGTTTTTCCAGAGCCAACGGAGAAAACATTTGCTAAGATGAACTCCTACCTACTTTTGTCCATTTCTCAAGTGCCTGACGGGTGCCAGGCACCGAGCTAGGCTCTTTATAACAATAAAGCCCTCTCTATAACAATAGGGATCGCTGTGATTTATAGGTGGGAAAACTGAGCCTCAAAGAGATCATACAGCTTGTCCAAGGTCACAGAGCTATCAGGTGGCAGAACTTGAACCTGGGCAGATTGCTCCAGAAGCAATGTGTTTTACCATCATGCTGGAAGGAGCTCATATGTGGGGGTTGGGGCTCTGAGCAGTCAGAGATTATGTTGACCTTCTTCCTTTCTTGATGCACCTCATTCCTGTACTTCCCCCTTTGTAATAGTCATCGTTTGTGATTCCTGGGTCAGCCCACCACCACCCTGACCCCTGCTATGCCCATGGACAGAGACTACCTGTTTTGTTCTCTGCTATATCCCCAGCATTTAGCATAATGTCTGGCCCCCAATAGATACTGGTTGGAAGGATGAATCCAACCCAACTGTTAGAGTTGGGGTAGAAGGGGCTAGCTAAGGGTTGGCTCTTCTGGACTGGTGATGATTGTAGGGTTAAAATGCATCTCAAGAAGTCATCTGGTCCATGCCCCTCTTTCAGACTCAGTCACCGCTCTGCCAGAGCCACCAAATCTGGCTTCTCAAGAAAAGTGCTGGCATGGGTTCTAGTCCTCAGAAGAGCTGCTTCCTCTCTCTGGGCCTCAGTTTCTCCTCTCTAGCTCAAGGGGGATGGATTGATCTTCAAGTTTCTTCCACTCCTGGAAACCTGTGTGGTTTCAGAAGACACAAAGCACTTTGGAAATGAGCAGCCTCTGTGTTTGAATCACCAGCGTTGGCCCAGTTCCCAAGAGTGCCAGCTGCAGGGGGGTGTGTCCCCACGCCTGGCAGAGTGGCAACGATGGGCTTTTTCACAGGCAAACCGGGACATAAACAGTGAAGGGTGGCAAAGCCTTTCAACTCATCCCCTGAGAGGCCAACATCCACTCCAGTGGTGCTGCTCGTGCCCACAAGAAGCTCTGGAAACTTCTCTTGCAGAGAGTTCTCCTAGATGGGTGTCAGAGCCGCAACATGGCCTCACTACAGAGTACCCACACCTCAATTCCTGGTCAAGTTCTGCTCCCCAGCTGGCTTCCCTCCTTTATGACAAGGCATGACCCCCAGTCATTTCCACCAGAGCAAAGCCACTCCAAAAGACAAAGAGTCACTCCACAGTGAGGATTTTCAGAGCATATGCCACAGGCTCTGAGATGCTTCCAGAAGAGTTTCCAGAAATGTTTGAGAAACTACAGCAAATTGGTGTGAACATATGGCTTCCCGGGGGGACCACTTGGATGGGGTCATTGCTCCTTTGGGTGTGTAAATCAGTCTCAAGCCTCACCTCATCAGAGCCAAGTGTGTAAAAAAGTATGCATGCGTCATGTATCCAACAAGTAGAAGTTCACCCCCGCCACAACGGCCAGGTGGGGAGAAATGCAAAGATAGATGTATGATCCCTGCCTCTGATTCCAAGCCTGGGTCCGAGACTTCCCAGGATGTGGCTGGAGCACCCCTAACTCAGGATGACAACATTTTAGAATGGGAAGAAACCCACACCATCGCCTCGTCGCCCTCATTTTACAAATGAGAAAACAGAGACCAGGGTGCGTTCGGTGTAGGGAGGTGGTGACTGCACCACCGCTGTGGCCCAGAGAGCTGGTAGCAGAGGCAGGAATTGACCCTCTAACCTCCCAAGAGCTAACCCAAGTGACCCATCCCAGCATCAGCTCGCTCCGTGACCCCACGCGTGAGTAGTAAAATCAAGATCCTAACACACGCCTACCTCCAGGTCGGTTGTGAGGTTTAGTGAATTAATGCATGAGAAGGTTCGTGGAGGTAAGGAGGACAGCTAAATAAAAGCAGGACGTGCTGAGAACTAAAAGTGCAGCCCCATCAACCCAGAGTCCAGCTCTAAGACAGGGCTGGGCGGGAGGGGGAGAGCTGAGATGAAGTGACTGCGTCACCAAGTCACATCCCCATGGCCTTAAATATTTCATGGAACCAGAAGTGCCCTGCGCAGAACAGCTGCTGCTCCTCCAGCCAGGGCTGTGACTGTGGCAGCAATGGCAATGTTTGCACCTGCACGCCCACCTCCCGCAGTCACCTGCAAGCCAGGGAAGGTACTCAGGCAGGGCAGGCTCCACCTCCAACCAGGGGGCTCCAAGAGCAGGTGGTGGGCCCTCCACGCCTCCCCAGCCCTGTGTGTGAGCAACTCGTGCCTTCTTCCACCCACAAGCTCAACACACACCCACAGCCACTTGCCCAGCTCTGGGCATGAATGAAGGTCAAAACAGGACACCCAGACAGCCCATTGTAGCCCATGCTGAGACCCTAGCCCCAGAGGCGGCAACCAGCCACACTCCACCTCCCCATTACCCACAAACACTTGGCCCACCTGCACCCAGCCTCCATCTCTTAAAGTCAAGCCCATACCCAGAGCTGTCTCCTCCCTCTCCCTGATCTCTCCTCCTCTGCCTCCACCCAAGCACCAGCTGCTCCTGGGACCCTTCTCCCCACACAGCCCCTATCGGCCATCTCTCCAAAGCCTGAGCAACCTGGGCCCCTCTCCTTTCCTGTAGCTTTTGGAGAAAGGGGTTCAGAGAATCTGGAGCTTAAGGAAGCAACATGAAGGGTGGGTGTAGGACTTTGAGAGGCATCTCCATGGCCAGACCAAAGTCCGAGGGGAAAAAAAGGAATATGAAAGAGGCCCAGGCAAACTGGCTGATGGGGGTCAGTGAAGGTTCTCCTGATGACAGCCTAGAGAGATGACTCCCCTCACGGCTGCCCTGCTAGGAGATGACAAGACAGTAACAATAGCAGGCCTGGATTAATCAAGGGTCTTCTATGTGCCAGGTACCTTACCTCATATGAGACTCAACCCTATCAGGCAGGGTCTCTTCTACCATTTTACAAATGAGGAAAGTGAGGCTCGGTGAGGGGATTCTGAGGCCCCAGAGATCCAGGGGTGTGAGAATCCTGACTTTAAGCTCCAGGGTCCTAGTGGAATGGGGTAAGGGATGTACAACTCACCTATTTCGAGGATATTTGGAACGCTGTTCTGTGTACGTGTGGTTAGGAGGTGAGCAAGTGGGGCAGAAGCCAGAGCAAGTGCCCGCATGCAAATGGGCCCCGTGTTCCCCTCCCCATCTTCCTCCTCTTGGCTTCAATGTCTTCATACCCCCTCCCTCCTGGGTCACTTCTGGTTGGGGGCAGTGCTGGTTGGGGGGCAGTGCAGTAGCAGCTTCAGTCGAGGGGCTGGGAAATACAACTAGTTGTTTTCCTGCCTGACCTTGCTACATCAAAGAGAGAGTAGAGGCAAAAAGATATCTATCTGCACCCTACGCTCCTGACAGCATATTCTTTACAATAGCCAAGGCGTGGAAACAACCTAAGTGTCCACTGAGGGATGAACAGATGAATGGAGACAGTTGAGATAGACACAAATATAGATATAGATATATAGATATAGATATAGAGGTGTATGTGTATACACAATGGAATATTATTTGGCCATAAAAAATAAGGAAATCCTACAATGTGGATGGACCTTGAAAGCATTATGCTAAGCAAAATAAACCAGATGAAGACAAATCCTGTATGATCTCACTTATATGTGGAATCTAAAGCAAAAGTCAAACTGCTAGAAAAGGAGATCAGATTTGCAGTTATCAGAGACGGAAGGGAGGAGGAGGAGAAAATGAAGGAAGGTAGTCAAAAGGTACAAACTCCAGATCTAGGATGAATGGGTGCTGGGGGTGTAATGTACAGCATGATGAGGGAAACTAACACCAATGTGTGTTACACAGGAAAGCTGTTAACAGAGTTAACTCCTGAGTTCTCATCGCAGAAAATTTTCCCCCTTTTTTTCTCTTCTTTCTTTCTTTTTCTTTGTTACTGTACCTTATGAGAAGATGAACGTTGCTGAACTTATTGTGGTCTTCATGCCACAATATATGTCAGTCAAACTGTGGTGCTGTGTGCCTTCAATTTATACAGTGATGTATGTTGCTTGTTTTTCAATAAAACTGGAGAGGAAAGGTTTTAAAAAGAATCAGAGGGACCCTACAAGTGCAGACTGAGTGTAGGGGGTCATTTCTAGAGTCCAGGTGACAGCAAAATGGGGTCGGTTAACATGCAAATGGAGGTCTGGCTGGCCCACTGGGTCCCTATAACCCCAGGCCTGCCCTGAGAAAACTGAGCTGGGCCTGACATGTGTAAAAAGATATGGCTGGGGGGGAGGACAGGGGAGGTTATTTTGGGAGGCAAAAGGGGAAGGGGCCTTGATATCCAGGTCAGGGAAGGGCTGCCCAAGAGAGGAGGCAACTAGGAAGTAAGGCTGAGCCCTCAGAGGAGAGGGTGATCATAGGGACCCCAGAGAACCAAGCATTAATCTGTGTGGAGCTTGCCAGTTGCTGGTCTTAAGGCTAAAGAAACAGATTTCTGGCCCTGGCCCACCCCTCCCCCCAGAACTCCCTGTCCCTTCTCCCTACCTCCAATCCTTCTGCACCCAGCCCTGCCCCGCCCCAGGGCCACAGCACCTCTCCTCCCTCTATCCATTTGCCCCCAGAACCTGGCATGGTACCCACCAGCTCCTAGGAATAGCCTATCTGCCTCACTCACAGGTATTGACTGACTTCTGGTCATATACCAACGTGGTAAGTTCTTCAGGGAGTCTAACCTCCATCCCTTCAGTTACAGCAGATCATTTTCATCACCCTGCCAGTAGCGGAATCGGAAACCAACCCCAGCTGTAAACAAGCCACCCCACCAGGAGTTTCCCCCTCCATCCCCCAGCCTTCTCTCCTTGCAGGCCTTTCACCTGCTTTCCCAGCCCCACAGTTTAGCAAGCAGGAAGAAAAATCTATTTCACAAGCATTATCGGCTCCCCACCCCCAACACTCTGTCTGCTGATTCCCAGATGGTCCTCTCTCCCAGAGCCCTCCACCCACTCCCATCGCAACTTCAAGAGAGAGAGGCTCTGGCCTCTGGAGACCCTTTAAGGTCTTCAATTCTCCCCCCACCCCCGGTGGGCGGAGGGAACTGCTAGCGCCCGGACCACACCCCTCCCCTCCAAGTTTTCACCTTCGTCCTAGTGTTTTCCTCTCCAGGGAGAGTCCCTCTCCGTGTCTAGCCTTCATCCCTCCTGCTGCATGCCTAAATCCCCTTTCCTTCCTCGCTCCATGAGACAACCCGTTTTAAGATCATAAATGAAATCTTTCTCTCGCGCTTGCCTCCTCCTCTTGGCAGAGCCCCTCTACCTTCCCACTCATAAAACCTGTCCCAGCCTGGAGAAGTTATCCGTCCCGCTCCCCACCCCCACTCCCTGCCCGGATCTCTGAGGACACCTGGATGCCTGCAGGGGCCGCCGACCAAGACCGGGACCCGGCCACACCCGGCTCGCCCGCCCGCGGGGTGGAGACCCCCCGCCGCCGGCCGCGCAGCCACGACGGGGTTAAGGTTCCGGGCTGGGGGAGGGGGAGGGGGCCGGGAGGGGCGGGTGCGGAGCCAATCGGCGGCCGCAGAGTCCCCGGGGCCGGGAGCAGGGAGCGCTGTGCCGGGAGCCCGGAGCTGAGCGCGCCGGGCTGGGGCCGGGGCCCGAGCGGAGCGGAGCAGAGAGGGAGCGCGCCCGCCCCAGCCCCGAGTCCCGCCGCCTGCCTTCCCGCCGCAGCGCCGGCCCCGCGGCCGCCGCCCCAGCCATGGAGCAAGACAACAGCCCGCGGAAGATCCAGTTCACCGTCCCGCTGCTGGAGCCGCACCTTGACCCCGAGGCGGCGGAGCAGGTGCGGAGCAGGGCGGGGTGGCCGGGGACTCGCCCAGCAAAGGACGAGGGACCTCTGGGCTGTGGGATCTGAGAAACCTTCTTCGTCCGCCCTTGGCAGTGCGCCCCTGTGAGGGCGACCGCGCTCAGTTTGGGGGTCTTCTCTCCCCTCCCCCACCGCTGGAGCCACATCTCCCTGCCTGTGCTAAGGCGAGCGCCTCCCCTTGAAGCCTGTCCCTGCAGAGGGTCGCTCTCTGCCTCCCCAGCCCTGGGGGAGGGGGCCTGCCTGAGGACACGACCCCTCCCCCCGCTTCGCCAGTCTTGCATCCCCCACCCAGTCAGCCCCCGCCAGAGTTTCTGAGCTCGGTGGGGGCGCCGAAGGGTACCGGCAGCCTTGCGGGAGGGGTTTGGGGAAAAGGTAGGTAATGGAGGGGAGCCTAGTGCTGTCGAAAGGAGTTGAAAGAAGAGAAATAGCCCTCTGGGTCCTCCCCTAACCAAAGGCTACCTTGCCTGACTCCAAAGAGTGAGAACAAGAAGGAGCTGAGGAAAACTGAGAGGGCTGGGGCTTTGGGGAAAGGGTGGCTGGGTCTACAGGCTGAGGGTCCCCTCTTCTGCAAGTCTGGACACGTGGGTCCTTATTCCCAACTCCTGCCCTTTGTAGCACAGGGAGTGGGGATGGCATGGAGAGATGGGCCCAGGGAAGCCAGAGGCAGGGGCTTTCTGGGGGCTGGGTGCAAGGAACCCCATGCGCAGGGGAGCAGTCCTGTGCTGGCCTTGGCTCAAGGGGTGGGAGTCCAAGGCCCTGGCCCAGCCCAGGGCCTGGTCTATTTTTAGCTTGGAGCCGCCTGGCAGAGGCAGCAGTGGATGAGAGTGTGTGAGCAAGTGTGTGTCTCAGGGAGAGTGAGCATTTGTGTGGAGACGGTGACCCCCCGTGGTCACTACTACCGCCCGTTTACGAAATATTTGTTCATTTGCTCATTGCTCCATCTCTTTTTGTGTTCTCTGTCCATTTCCCTGGACATCCCATTTCCTAAAGAATATCCATTGGCCACAAGGTCAGTTCTCCATTTCCCCCAAATGGCTCCCAGGGCTCTGGCTGGGCCTCCCCACCTGAAAAAAGTCTGTAGCCTCTTGGGATGGGATGGAGAGAGTGTCCTCTGGCTTGCTCCAGCTGTTTGGTGGAATAAGGTCAGGGTGTGAAGGGAAGGGTCGGTGCACACACTCTCCCTGTGACTTCAGCTTCCCGAAGTGTGGGTAGGGATGAGAACCTGCACCTCCCCCTTCTCCCTGGCCTGGGGGGGGGCCTCTTCTCCAGACCTGGAAGGAGTGACAGTAGGAGGGACTGTGGGGAGACCTCAGGCCTGGTGAGGATGAGGAGGGTGGAGAGCCTGAGCTTAGGGAGTGTTCCCCCAGAGTCAAGGGCAAGGCTGTTACGCCTGGAAGCAGGGGGCTGGCTAAGATAACCTCAGACTCAGAGAAAAGGGCCCATGACTGTGGGCTGGTGGGGTTAGGGGTGAAGTGCCAAGAAGGACTGCCTTCCACCAGCATAAACAGGTCTCACTGCCTGACACCTGCATGTTTGGTGTTGGAGAAGGCAGGTGTCAGTGTGTGCTGGGAGGAGGAGGGGGTAGGCCAGCTTGTTCAGGGGCCGGGAAACAGAGGAGAAGACAGTGGTAAGGAGCCAGAGAGAAAAAAGAGCTGGGACTTCCGCCTGCTTTTCTCTAATATTCCGAAATTGGTGTCCACTAGACCTGAAATTCTACCTGCAGTCCTACTCGGCCCCTCTAGCTGGGTCACCCAAGTGTGTTACCCAATCCAGAAGCTCCAGGCTTGGCTGGAGCTCCTAATCCAGACTGACATGGGAGAGCAAAAGAGGTTAGAAGCTGTGAGTTATGGAGCACAGAATGGCAGCGGGTGGAGGGGTGCCCATAGCTACCAGGTCTTTGGCATGACTGGTTTGGCAGCGAATCAGAGGCAAAGGCACCAGGTGTCCTTGAACACTGGGATTGAAGATAGGTGCAAGAGAAAGAAGAGAAACCTTTGTTCCCTAGTAGTTCAGGTGCCTGGGAGGTGCTTTGGGAAGGCTGACTTGACTCCCTTCAACTATATGATATCAAAATTCTCAAAGACTCTGAGTGCCTAGAAATCTTTGTCCAAGGCAAGGAAGTGGGCTAAGGAAGGGGCCTGTCCAACATCGAAGAGCCCTGCTGCCCTCTCAAAGGCCCTTTCCGTCCTCCTGTGGTACCTTCTCAGCCTCCCAACTTCTACTAACATCCCCATCCTCTCCCTGTGTCTCTGACTCCTCCACAGCCAGCATCCCCCCTCCCACAGCAGGAAAGACATAAAGAGGAGTCCTCCCCTGGGGAAAGGATTCCCCTCATCCCGCAGATGTGAAGCTCACATGCCCGCCCCCTTGTGCCCAGCCCCTCTGCCTCAGGAACAGCCAGTCAGACTCACATCTGATGTTTGTGTAGTGCCTATGTGTATGTGCATGTGCGTGCACACGCGCACACACACACACAAGACTGGTACTGCCAGGGACCTTGAAATGTCCCCCCAAACAGATGTCACTGGAATCTCCAGAGAAACAGTGACCTACCCCCTCGTGCCCCCCTTGGACGCATCCCATTTCTTTAGGGAGAGTCCCCCTCTCAGACTAACCTCTTTCGAGGGCTGAAATCCATTTCTGGGCATAGAGAAGGGCAGGCGTCTTACCCCACCCCCAATGGTAGTGATGCTACATAATGGACACAGAAAAGATGGGAAGTTGATCCTTCAGTATCCTCACCCTACTGCTCTCAGCCCTGGATAATTCTAGCCCCTTTCCCAGCCCCTATAGACTTTCCTCCTCTCTCCTGCCCTGGAGGGAGCAACAAGGACTCCAGCCCCATGAGACCCCTCGCTTCCAAGCCTCTAAACCCTCCAGAGAAAGGGGAAAAAAAACACACGTCCCAGGAGTCCTTGGACTGACTTCAACAATCAACTTTATTGGCAGCATGGCAAAGGAACAGCAGCCGCCCCGCCGGCAGTCTGCTTTTATATGTTAATTTCTTAGAATGGGACCCTGGAGCCCAGGATAAGATTTTTCAGGTAACTTTAGGCCCTGACTAGACTCCTGCTTATGGCTCCTGCTAGATGACAAGGATTTCCCCAGACCACATTTCCTGACAAATTAGAAAGGCAGTGTGTCTAAGGATAGGGAGGACTGTGGAGAAAGAGCCAAGGCGTCGGCCAGGAGAAGGCACCTTCAGCCCTACCTTCCCTGGGCCATTTCCCCAGCCTGGGCAGGGACCAAGGGGCACTCTCCACCGATGCCGGCGCACTAAAGGTTAATGTCTGTTTGGGGCTGTGGGCTGGAACACTGAGGGAAGATCCTTGGCCCTCCAAGGTTATTTCTGACCACTGATTAGGATGGACAGAAGGACAGCCAGCCAGAGATCAATGCATGAGAGCAGATACAGTTGCTGAGATGGATTACGAGGGAGATGCAAAAACAGAAAGGGGTTGGGGGTCTTTTGGGTCCCCAAGGGAGAGGGATGGGCCCGAGAATGTCCATCTTAGGATGGTAGGCTCAGTGTAATGTGGCATTTTTTGAGATGTATTAAGCCAGGAGCCTGGATTATGTTGCTGAGTTGTATTGGGTGGGGCTTCGATGCTTCCACGTGCACTTGACCTCTTCCCTCAGATTCGGAGGCGCCGCCCCACCCCTGCCACCCTCGTGCTGACCAGTGACCAGTCCTCCCCAGGTAATCCCAGGGATGGGTCGTTGAAGGGCATGGGGGCTACTGTGGACAGCCAGGTCCAGCGAGAGCAGGCGGGCACTAGCAAGAACAAGGGCAGATCAGAGGATTCAGAGAGCTAGCTCCACAGCCCCCCCGGGGATTAGAGTCAGGAAAGTGGTGGCTGCATTAGCAGGAGCATTTCCTTTGCTTTGGCAAGATGGACCAGTTCTGGGGAAGGGGAGGGAAAGCACCTGGCTCCTAAGCCCCCAGGAATTGGGGTGGTCAACTGAGTGCTGGTTGCTGCGGCAACAGCCTTCCAGATTTCTCCAGCAACTGAGATGCTGCAGGCCCCCCACCCGAGGCAGTGACAGCTGTGAGGGGGAGGGACCGCCTCCACCAGCCATCTTCCCGGCCCCCAGAGGGGAAGGGGAAGGTTAGACACAGCTCAGGGAGCAGCTGGCATTCCAGTCACCCGTGTGCCTGGAAGAGGCTGGAGTCTCCAGCCTGCACCCAACTACCAAAAAGGGTTGTTGTACCTCCCTGCACAGGGGAAACTTGCTCTCCTTTATCCGGTCTTCCCTCCTGTGCAGAGTTCAGTTCTGGACCTGGGGCAGGGGAGCAATGGTTGGGAGGAGATGGAGGAAAAGAGCCAAAGGACCACAGATTCTACTTCTGGAACCTCCAGGTCCAAGGCAAGGATGTAGACACAGACTGACCACAGAGTCAAGAATAGGACTCCGTGCAGGGAAGAAAGCAAGGCAGGAGGGAGCCAAAGGGAGCGGGTCTGGGGCAGCCATCAGGGCCAGCTTCCTAGGGCAGATGTGAGGGACAGATCAGAAAGCCGGTGTTTGCCAAGGCTCCTCCCCTTGGGAAGTCAGCTCCATAGGGACCCCTGGGTTTTCAGTCCTCTTCACATTCTCCTTTCCCTGTTCCCCTCAGAGATAGATGAAGACCGGATCCCCAACCCGCTTCTCAAGGTGAGCCGGTCCCTCTCACTCAGCCCAGCCCAGAGAACCCAGAGTTTCTTCAGAGGAGTATTCCTCAGGCCCCCTACCAATCTGTAAGGCCTTTTGACTCCCTCTCCTCTGCCTCCAAATGAACATGAATGGACACACACATACACATACACACACACCATATCCCCCATACCCAGTCTCCTTGCTCACCACTGTATGGGGGAGGGGAGCGGCCTGGGAAGCAGGATATTTCTCCCCTCACTTTCTGAAGACCGTAGCTGACCCCCAATCTCCAATCCAAAAGCATGGCAAGGCACAGAAGGCAGGGGAGAAGGGCTGGCCCCCCAACCTGTGCTCTGTGTCCTTCACAGTCCACGTTGGCCATGTCTCCACGACAACGGAAGAAGGTGACAAGGACCACACCCACAATGAAAGGTTAGGAAGACCCTCCCACCTTCCCATCCCTTTCTTCCCCTCTGTGCCTGAGACTGAGCAGTAGACCTAATGACTCCTTTTTGAAGGGAATCCTTGGGAAGTCCTTAAACCGGCCTTTATTATAATCAAGTTGCTGCTAGACAGTCTGGGCTGGGTTCCAGCTCTGCCTCCAACTAGCTGGAGGCCTGGGAGAACCTGCTTCACCCACTGAGCCCTAAGCACCCCCTCACTATGGCAGCTAAAGAGACTATGAGTGCTCACCACACAGAAGGTTCTCAAGTATTTCTTGAATCTAAATGGAGTGTTTCCTCTTTCCCCCCATGGAAGAGCGAGTTAGGAAGATGGTTCCTGAAGGCCCTGCCCCTCCCCTCCCTTACTTTCAAAGGACATATGTTTTATTGTGTACCTTTAGGTGCCCAGCAAATATCTCCTACCCTCACCCCGTTCAGGTCTCAGAGGATGGAAAAGTCACACAGGATCCACCGGCCCTTCCACAGGGCTGTGGAATAGGACAGTCCACAGAGGAGACTCTGAGCAGTCACATCCCTCCCTTTCTCTGTGCCCCCAGAGCTCCAGATGATGGTTGAACATCACCTGGGGCAACAGCAGCAGGGAGAGGAACCCGAGGGAGCCGCTGAGAGCACAGGGGCCCAGGAGCCCTGCCCGCCTGGGATCAAAGACACAGAAGCGGAGTTAAGGCTGGGTTCTTCTGGGAGAGCACAAAGTACGTTCAGGCTGGGGTGGGACTGGCCCAGGAGGAGGCAACCTTACCCATCATGGGGAAGGGTCTGATCATAGCCAGAAACTGCCCTGAGAATATGGATCCATTTCTTTTCTTTTTTTTTTTTAAGATTTTATTTATTTATTTGACAGACAGAGATCACAAGTAGGCAGAGAGGCAGGCAGAGACAGAGGGGGAGGCAGGCTCCCTGCTGAGCAGAGAGCCCGATGTGGGGCTCCATCCCAGGACTCTGGGATCATGACCTGAGCCGAAGGCAGAGGCATTAACCCACTGAGCCACCCAGGCACCCCTATGGATCCATCTCTATGCACTGCACGTGTTTGCCTCCCTGCTTGGATGGGGTTGTGGGGGGCTCCCTGCTGGGTGGTGTGAGCCCACCAACAACACTCACAGGCTGGAACCTGGGCTCTGTCATTCTACCAGCAGTTTTGTTTTGTTTGTTTTTCACTGCCCTGGGTCTGTAAAATGATAATGACAATGCCTCTGGCCTTGGGTTGTTTGTGAAAATGGAATGAGACTGGTTTTTAGCCCAGCAGCTGACACATACAAAGTTTGCAGTAAATGGAGTGCTGTTAACATGTGTCCACAGTCCCTTATCCCACGTGGATTCCAGAATCCAGAGTTCTTCCAGTTACACGAAGGTGACATCATACATGTACTATGTATTACATACTACCCAGCGGAGCACCCTGTAATCAAACACGGTAATAGTTCTGCAGTGAACTGAATGGTCCCACTAAATGACATCAGTGAAGACCATCAGTAGTCCCATACAAGGTCAGGTTTAGCCAAATTGTTCCCAAACTTGTTTTAACTTTCCTTTGAAGGTTTTTTTTTTTTTTAATTTCTAATGGCAAATTAAAAAAAAAAATGGATCCTGTAGTCATAGCTGTGATCAGAGAAAACATCACGGGTCTTATCTGATTGCCCCCCTCTTGGTCTTGGGCTCCTCTCAGGGGTCACTGGAGTATCAGATGGGGTAAGAGGAGCAGCAATCTCTACCAGAATTCATGAATACTGCCTTTCCCTCCCACCACCTATTTTCCCTCCTTAGAGCCTGCAGAACCCATCCCTAAAGCTCAGGAGAGGGGCAGTAAGAAACCCAGCACAGAGGAACCCACAACCCATATACCACCATTGGATTCCCAGGGAGCCAACTCGGTAAGAGCCCAGGGCCAGGCACCCCTGTCTGCAGGAGAGCAGGCTGCATAGATAAGGACAAGGATGAAGATCTGGAATCAGGGAAAGGGGGAACAAAGGACCAGCTTCAGTCACTGAAAAACTCTTGTCTCAGGCAAGATGATTTGGGGGTATTATGTATCCATGGACAAAGAGAAATGGGATTAAGCTGCAGGACAAAGGAGTGAGGTTACGCTCAGTACTAGGGTGTCTGGCTCCTAGAATGGGTGATGGAAGTCTGCCATCCGCTTTCTGAGAAAAGGTATTTGGAACCCAAAGGAAGAGCCTCATGTCCAGGCTGTGTGAGCAGTAGTCCTGCCTGGAGTCCTGCATGATGAGAGAGCCTTGTGGGCTTTGATTTTTCCAGTCCCCCCTCCCCCGCGTGAAGCTGGACAAGTTGCGGGGACTGGTGTCAGACATCAGAGGTTAGACGCTTGATGCTGGGCAGAGCAGCAAGGGTGGGGACAATAGGCCCTCTGGTCTCTCACTCGCCCTCTCTTTCTGCCCCTCCCCCACAACAGGTCTGAGAGTGGCGGAGGTATCCTGCAATGGAGACTGCAGTTGGGAATGCATGGACACTGGATCTGTTTCTTACTCTTCACTTTTGGGAAAAATCTCTTGTTTTTAAAGTGATAAATTTGGTGTTAGGTCCTTGGCATTTTCCTTCTTTCCTGGCATGGAGAATCCTCCCTCCCTTCTTGTCCTGCCCTCTCTGCAGCCCCCTCTCCTTCTGCCCAGCTTCTCTGGAAAGGAGGAAATAGCTGCCCCTACTTGCCGTGGCAAGAGAGATGGGGGGTCAGATAGGTGTGAGGACTAACTTCCAGGGCACCAAGAAGGAAGGAAAGGCCTGGGTTCTGGGTTCTCTTCTCTTAATTGAGGAAAAGCTACCAGCCCCCGGCAGGATTGTCCCAAAGCCGAGAGACTTCTACAGCCCATCCAGCTGTGCCTGTGCTGTGGCCGCCGTCTGCTGGGCGAAAGGGGGAACTGCACCCTGGCCCTTGGCCCAAGGGAAAGGGGTTGTTGTGTTGTGTGGATGCCTCCTTGCCTGCCCCCCAAGCCTCAGTGATTCCCAGGGTTCAGAATGTGGTCCCGCCTCCAGCGATGAGGAGACCGCCACCCCTATTCCAACCCGATAGCAAAGCTGGGTTGAGAACACAGTGGCTATTAACGAGGAGGCCCTGGCTGGGAGCCTCTCTCTCCTTGGTCTAAGACATGGAGGGGCCAGGGAAAAAGACAAAAACCCAGAACAGGGGAAGAAACTTCCGTGGCCAGCCAGGCCTCTCCTGCCCACTGCTTTTGATTTTTCCAGGTGGTGGAGCGAGGAGGGGAGGAGGAAAGGCAAGTATTGCCTTTCCTTACAGAAGAAGCAATTTGGCAGCAAGAGCCTCAGGAGTCCCTACTGTGTGCCCTCAGGCAAGACCTCACCTCTCTGGGCCCCAGCAGTCCCACCCACATACACAATAGGGAGACCGCCACACCAGGATTTTTTCGAGCTTCACAGAGACAGTATACATGACGATGCTTCTATCCAGTGAACACGAAACACAACCAGGCCTGGTCTCCCTTCTTTATTGATCTCTGGCTATAGCAGGGTTCTGGAGACCAAGAGCAGGGGTGAGTCACATGCGTCTCTGCCCCACTTGGGGTGGGGGAGGAGGGACAAGTGTCAAGGTGGCAGGTCTAAGAGACCATGGATATGGACTTCACAGGAATGGGGCCCACTGTACAAATGCATGGTTGGTATTTACAAGATAAGAGGAGGGCAGTCACCTGGACTTGGGCCTTTCCTGGGACAAGGCTGCTCAGGGAGCCTGAGAAGAAGGGCCACAGGGCCTGGTGGGCTCTCTTCAGGAAGCACAACGGCAACAGTCCTGAGTCCCTTCCCTCTGCCTTCTACCCACCACTCCCGACTTGTCCCAGGGGAAGGGCCTCTTGCTGCCAGCAGCTGCTGGGCAGGTGCTGGAAGGGGGAGGGAGGGGAGTGACCCTCTGAGAACACTGCAGGCTTCCTGGATTACACCTCACACTCCCCATGCACCCTTGGCCCCAACCCAGCTGGTCTCCCCTGCCTGTGCTCATAAAATGCATCCTGAAGGTGCTTTGCTGGGGAGACCTCAGAGCACTTTACAGACATTGGTCGGATGGGAGCCTCCCAGCCCAAGGGGAGAGGAAGGAGGCAAAGGGCTCAGGACAGCCAGGGTAGATGACAAGCCCCAGGGGCCTAGACCAATCCCAAGTTCTTGCAGACCCCAGGGAAGGCCTCCACTCTTTTCCCCATCCACATTTCAGAATGGGAGGGAAGGAAGATTGGAATGCGGAGGGGGTCTGGGGATGGTGCTGAAGCAGTGTAGGTCTGGGGTAAAGAGAACACCCCCTGCATTCCCAGGCCCTAGAAAGGTCCCATGCCCTGAAGGAGCCCACTCCTCTCTCCACACACAGGGCTCTGAAAACCCCCAGCTTTCTATCCTATTCCAGCTCCTCCCAGGGGAGGAAAAGGGGGACCCAGACCTGCCAGCTAAGATCTGGGGGGGCTGAGGGAACCCCCCAAAATGTATTGCTTAGAAACTTGGAGGCAAAAAAGGATGGAGGAGGGCCCAGGGGCTGGCATCTCTGACCCTCCTCCCCTGGGCCCTGGGAGGCCTCCAAGAAGCTCCCCCTCTCCCAGCCAGCCATCTGGCTGTAGGGTTGGGGTGGGGGGAGTCCAGAGGCAGGGGGATGGGCACAGTGACCATTGAGAGCCTGAAGTTTCCCAGACTTGCTGCTGGGAAATTAAAGTGCACCCCAATGGGTGTCAGGTGGGGAGGGGCCCTTCCCCCAACCCCACAATCTCTGGCATTTGGCCTTCAGGTGGGTTGTCTGTTCCTCAACCTCGGTGCTCCCTTAGAGCAGATGGGGGAGCCGGTCCCGATGAATGGTGCTGATGACATCGAACACTTTGGACGCACTGAGGACCTGGGAAAGAGGGAGAGGCCTCAGTGCTCTGATTTTTGCCTTATCTCCAGCCTGATTTACCTTCTCTGAGTCCCTCCAGACACACCCCCGACCCCAGTCCCACACACAGTTGTGCCAACAATGCCTGCATAGGGTGCCCAGCCAAGCGTATGAGCAGGGGACTGCTCTCCAAGCCATACCCAACCGACCTCACAGAGTCCTGCGCCCTGGCTGGACCCTGTTCCCGAACCCTCACAAAGGTGCTTTAGCCTTGCTCAGGCTCTCCCTGTTCTTAGGAGCTACCTCCTTCCTTCCTACAGGGACTGGACAGAAGGGGTGGAAAGATTTCACAAGAACCTTGCATCCACAGAACCCCAGACATGACCCTTCAGAGATGCTTCCGCTTCAGAGAGGCTTCAGAGACAGCCAGCTCTCTCTACTCCCTACAGACTCTCCAGACCCTCCCCCCTCCAGCACACAGGCTCACGTGGGCCAGCCCCAGGCTAGTCCAGATTCCCATTCTGGTTGTGTTCATCCTCAGCGGGGGAGGGCAGGGCCTCTTCCTCACAGGGGGACAGTTCATCAATGGACATCTGGTTGGTGACACCTGCAGGGGGGCATTTAGGAAGTTGGGACCCGAACAAGAAATATTTTTCCCCAAAATGCCAGGAGCATGTGGAGAAAAGTAAAGGATTCTCATGCATCCTCCTGCCTTCAAGATGAGCTACATTCAACACATGCCGACTTAGGGAGAGCCTTCCCAGCATTCTTCCCCAGCCTTGCTAAAATTCACAACCGTCAACTCACACCTAAAGAAAAGAGATTTCCCAGCCAAGGCCACCAAGTTACCCAGATCTACTGGGGCACCATTTATAGACCACAACATGCATGGGGTCCTTTGGGCTGTGGAATATGGCTGTTCCTATCTTCTGTCCCTGTTCTAGAACAGTCCAGGCCAATCAGCTAGACACTCTTTCTTACCATCTTACTTTAGTCCCATTGGCTCCATTCTCAACTCCAGGAGTCAAAGTGTTGCTCCAGGGGTTTAAAGAAAGTAGACCTGCTCTGGCTCCATCAGCCACCCTCCCCACAAGGCCTCATCCTCACCCCACCCCACCCCCCAGGGTCCAACAGCACCCACCACTTGCTGCTCGTTCCTTCCATTTCTGCTTGTTCTCCTGAATGTATTTGGTCCAGGTAGAGCGGAAGCTGACCACATCAGGGTTGGGGTCTCCTACTTCTACATCCAGAGAAGGTTGGCGCCACTGGAAACTAAAGCAGTCCCCCACCCCGACTCCAGAGGTGAGACCCAGCCCACTCCAGAACTGCCTTCACAGCCCTCAGAGTGGCAGGGATAGAAGACCAAGAGGAAGCTTAGGGAGACTTATCCTTCCCCTTTCCACTGCTGGGTACCCCCAATGCCCTGACCCTTTTCCTACAGTTTCACCCCTTCCTCTCCACACCTTCCCTGCTACTAGAAGGAAAATAAAAACAACATTAGCAAAAAGGCAATAAAGACAGAGCTAACAAAAATGGCTGGAGGGGACCACAGATGCAGGCCACATCCTTCTGGCCCCATCCTCCCACCCCTTTGTGTGACTGGCAGCAGAGACTCCCAAGTTTTGGGTAGCCAACTTTCTCCACCAGCCCGCCATGGCTCTACCTCCTCCCTGTGATGGGTGCTCTCCGAGAGTCCCTCTTCCTTCCCCCAGAACCAGGAGACACAGCTTCCCCAGCCACCCTCACCTGGGCTGGCTCTTAGACTTGGAGTCCTCATCCGCCAGGGGCTGGACACTCTTCTCAGCCACATCAGTAAGCACAGAGAAGGTTGGCTCCACGATGAAGTCAATGAAACCTGCGGTAAAGAGGGAACACGATGGAGAGGTCCCCCCCCACACACACAGAGGGCTGGGCAGAGGCGCCTGCGTGGCTGAAACCCCCGGCTGCGGGTAAGACAGGGTGACCCAGGCTGAAAAATTCCCAGAGGGGGCAGCCTTTGCAACGATGCCTTTGTGACCCCACTTTTGCACCCCCAGGCCTTCCACCCAGGACTCCAGGCCCCAGCACAAGCTTACTCCACAGGAAGACTGGTTTTAAGGGATGGCAACTCGGAGAGGCCTGGCCCCAGCCCAGAAAGCATCCTGTCCCCTTGCCAGGACTCTCCTCCCCACAGGAGAGGCCACTCACCAATCTGTGACTGTGCCACCAGAGTGGAAGTGCGATCACACAGCGGAGAAAAGGGCAGCCCCAGCTCTGCTTCTTTGTCACCCTGGGGAGAAGACAGGACAGGAAAGCTGGAGGCTTTCCTTTGAGGCTTGCCTCAGACTACCCCCACTCTGGGGTGCAGCTGGGGGAGGTCAGGGGTTGTTGTGGGTGAAATGGACGATATGCAAATGCAATGTGTAAGCTTTTAGGAAAATGACCTCCATTCCCAGGGCTTCGGGATCAGGTCAGAAGCTATAGGGAGCTGAATGAAGATCTGGAAGTGGAGTGGGAGCCTGGAGAACAAGGGGAAGGGGGGCAGGTGTGGGTGAAGACGCCCCGCTACCTGACGGAAGAACTCCTCCATGAGGGCCTTGGTCCAGCGGCTGTGGACCGACCACTGCTTGGTTGGGTGGCTGATGTCGGCAGCATGGAGCAGCAGAGACAGGGCCTTGGACTTGTCAATCCTGGTCAGAGCAGGTGGCAAGGGAAGGGAGACTTGTCTTTTTAGGAGAAGAAAAACTGGGCCATTCCTAACTTCCCATCACAAGCCCCGGGATCCTTGTAGGGAATTTCAGCCACCCTCTGGGGCAACATGGACGTGCACAGAGCAAACACACACACACACACCTATATATATGGAACCAGGCCAAGCTCTGAGAATCAGGGGGCACAGGTTCAAATCCCCACTGTACATATCACACACTAGCTGTGTGACACAGAGCAAGTTATTTAAAATGTCCATATTCCACTTTCCTCGATCCTAACAGGAAATAAGAACAGAATCTGCCACATAGGGTTATTCTGAAAATTCAGTGACACACAACACAAGAGTATTTAGTAGAGTGTCTGGCCCCCGGTGCTGAGAGTAGATGTTATCTATAATCTCCAACATCCTCATCATCATTATGAGTATTGTCATTATTCCCCAACAGTGCCACTGCATACTGTCCCTCAGAGACACTGGACATGAACACACACACACAGTCTCCTCTCTCTTACACACAGTTATATTCTCCCACCTACTTCTAAGCCACATTCAATGTCATTGAGGCATTTGCTCTGGGCTTTTTTTCTCTAACCTCACATGACTCTCTGGCTAGCCCTACTGGCGTTGGAAGTGGCGGTGAGCTGTGGCGGGGAGGCCTCTCATTCTCACATGGCACAGTAAGGAACCAAATCCAAAAAGGTTGCATGGTTTTCCCAACATTGCAGGGTCAGGCTGTCCCGCAGCGAGACCACCCGTTTCAGACTCCTGGCCCAATGTGCCCCTCCCACAGACCCCGCGGCCCAGGCCAGATGCAAACCTGGGCCCGTGTGCACACACGTCTCTCTCACACACACATAGATCACGGAGATGGGCTCAGGCACCTGGAACCAGGAGAGTTTCTCCACCCACGTAAAGGCCTGGCACACCAGCTACCCACGTACGTGCCCCCGATTCTCACAGCCACCACTCTGGCCATGACCCAGCCACATCCCCCCAGATTCCACCTCTCCAGCTGCTGCAAGGCTGTCTTCATGCACTTCACTTGCTGGAAATGGCAGGACATGTCTGTGGCCAACACCATCTCGATGACCAGGGCCCGGAGCTCTCTGGATGGACAGAACCAGACAGCAATCAGCCCCCACCACAGCGCTGATGGGCCGGATGTCCAGCGCATGGGAAGAGAAGGTCGGAGGGGTGGAGGAAGGTCTCTTCGGGAGGCCCACTCCCGCCTTCAGCTCACACAAACTCATCCTTGGTGAGGTTGATGAAGATGTTCATCTCGTCATCCTGCATCAATCGGAAGACAGAGCTGATGTGGTGATTCTCCAGCACTGAGCGGTCATTGTACAGGATGGCACACTCTGACCTGCAGAGCCAAGGGTCATCGCGTCCAGCCCCCTGCAAGTGGGGACTCTGGCAGCCTCCCCACCCCCGCTGGGCCCCTCCTGCCCCTGCCACACTGGCACCCCTCACTTGGTCTGGATGTGGAAGCTGTTGGTAGTGCCTGTGTGCTCATAGTCATGGATGGCTGCGGCGAAGATGATGGCTAAGACCTCGATCTCCGATAGGCAATGCTGGCAGAGAGAGAAGGGGGAAGAGAAGGGCCTCATCCTGCCCATCACTGCTCAAAAACCTCCGCCCCAGGCTATACGACTCAGCCCATCCCTTCTGCTCTTCAAGGCCAGCTCTTGGGCTAAGATGGCCAGGTTTCTCAGCTCCCAGAATGGTGAAATACACCCCTTTACCCCAACCTGAAACATTCCCACTGTATCCCAGCACACGCCCCCAGCACTGCCTATGACATTATGGTCCACCCAGGAATTCTCTAGAGTAAGTAAAATTTGGCTCTGTAAAGACTCTGGAATACCAAAGGAGAGGAACCAAAGAGAGACAAAGGGAAATGGGAGGAGAGTCTAGACTTCCCAGTCCTACAGCCAGAAGACCCTAAATCACAGAATGATCTCTGGGCACCTACCACCATCCCAGTGCGGAGCAAGAAGCAATGGACTGTCTGGGTCACATCAGCTGCGTGGATCTGGTTGTGGTAAGGGTTCTTGTACTTCCCATAGCCTGTCTCCAGTGCCTCCAAGAAAGTCATCAAAAACACAGTGGGAATCTGAAGTGGGAGGGAGAAAATCGAGATACAGGGGTGATGTGCAGGAAAAGCAGGCAGCCGAGGACTGAGATCAGCGATGCCACCCTTCTTTAGAAGGTAGAATGGCGTGGGGAGAAAGCACCGGCTGCAGTTGGGTGGACCTGGGCTCACATCCTGGCTCCACCACCTGCTGGCTGTGTGACCTTGGGTTAAATCTTGTGCCTCTGATAGTTAATCTCAGGATGAAGATAACACCACCTCCTGGAATTTAATGAGATAAGTACAAGGCACTTAGTAAGTGCTCTCTAAAGAGTAGTTATAATTATTTCCCTGGAGCTTTTTAAGAAAAGCAAACTTCCCTCCTTTCTTCCAACCACCCCATCCCATCCCCAATCCAGTACCATGGAAAAGGGTTCAGAAGCAGGGGAAAGAGCAAGATGACCTAGAGAGGATCCTTCCAGGCAGACATGGGTCATCCCCTCCTCTAAGAAGGCTTTCCCTGTACCCACACCAACACACACACACACACACAGAGACACACACGGAGGGACACTAAGAGCCAGAGCTCTGTCCAGCTCCTGTCAGTTGTCTCTGTCTATCCCCTTGCAGTCTCCCTGCCTCTTTCAAAGGCTCAGACTCCCAGAGGGCAGGGCTGGTGTCTGCACCAGTCCCTGGATCTCCTGAGGCTGTGAGGAGAGCGAGGTTCAGGACTTGGGGAAGCTTCTGTAGAGATGAGCAGTAGTGAAGAGACACAGAAGATACAACACTGATCAGTCAGACCCTAACATCTCCCACCCCCACCTCGAAGGGCTGTGCCCCAAATTCAGGGAATTTTAAAGGACTGTTTCCATGACAACTGCCCTTGCTTCTGCGTTGCCATGGTGTCCCCAGAGGGAAGGGAAGGGAAGGGACACAGAGGAGGGGCTGGGTGCCCAAGAAGGGAATGTGGAGCTTGAGAAGGGTGGCTCCAACAGGAATCTCTGCCATGAGTAAACACCAAAGCAAGAAGTGCCCCCCTCTCTCTAACTGCCTTGGAGCAGGGAGAACTGGGGCTGGGCCAAACCCAACCTGACACGTTTACTCTCGGGGTCCTCCAAAACCAGTCCTTCCAGGAAAGGAAGCAGAGTTTAAGAGAAGCTGGTATCTGGAGAATATCTGAGAACTACTTTGGAGAAATACTAGCTGGAAAAGTCTTAGAAAAAGGAGGACGCTGCTGTTCTCTGTCCTGGAAAGGGCAGGACTGGAAAGATGATAATGAAGCTACTGAAGGAGAGGCCTCAGGAAGGCACTGAGGGAAAAATCACAACTAAGCCTCTCAGGAAAGTTCTGGAAACCTTCTCGGGAGTTAGTGTAAAACAAGGAGTCAAGGGTTAAGGAAAGGTTCACAGGCACCAATAGTCTATTATGATAAAGTAAAGGCTGAGGATGGCTGGATGATCTTCCAAAGCCCTCTGAGAAAGGGTCCTCCAACTGGACTCCCTTGACCTCCCCCACGGCCCCTCGGAACAGACGTGTTTTCCTCTAATATCTATGTCCACCCCCCACCTAAGTGCTGACCAAATATTCCCATTGTGACTCTTCAAATCCTTCACCCTCCACTTCCAAGTGTGGTTTTTCCACATGGAAGTGGTTTTTTTCCAATCCCTATTCCCAAAAGACACTCCCTCCTGGCACAGAATCTGGAGAGGACTTTAATCCCATATTCATGGCCAGCCAAGCTGAAGAGCGAATGGAGTTCGCGCACCCTCCCTCCCCTCGTATGGTCCTATCGAGCCTTGCCGAGAGCCCATCCTCTCCATAAAACTCCTCAGACAGACATTAGGGAGGGGGAAGGGAAGAGTGACCAGTTTTATCCCTTCGTCCGGCTCCCGCCCCCCCACCCCAGAGAACAAATGGAGAGATTCTAGTCCCAAGGTCACAGGCTGACAGCATGTGGACTCTAGGCCTCGGGTGTCCACAGGCGGGAGGCAGGACAGCTGAAATCAGGAGGCAAACTTCAAGCCAGCCTGAAGAGGACAAGTTATGGGAAAGAAGCAAAGCAGGACAGAGCAGAATCCTAGGCTGGAGGGTTACAGACCTAGAATCTTCTGGAAAGCAATAAATGAAGTCAGAAGTTGGGGGTGCACAAGTGACAGAAAGACTAGGCAGGTGGGCACAGGGAAACTTCCCTGACAGTGAGACTGAGTGAGGGAGCCTGTGGAACCTGCTTGCTGGCAATCTTTTAGAACAGGAGTGATGGGAGTGGAGAGCCCTGCCCAGGAACAGGGGGAGGATGCTGCCCAACCTTAAAGCGGCTGATGAGGTTATGCCGAGTCAGTAACTCAAAAACAATGGTCTTCAGGGCGTGGTCATCTGCTGCCCGGTTCAAGGAAAAGACATCAAAGCACCAGAGGTCCAGGTTCTGTGGAAAAACAACAGACTAGGCAGGGAGACTCCCAAGGGGAGCTTCCCAGCAGCAGCAAGGGTTA
>RCUC01119396.1:0-18654 GCA_003697995.1 Taxidea taxus jeffersonii
AGGACGGGCAGACGGAGGAGAATATTTCAAGCAGACTCCCCGCTGAGCGCCCAGGCTCTATCTCACCACCCAGAGATCATGACCTCAGCCGAAATCAAGAGTCGGTGCCTTACCCGCCTGCACCACCCAGGCGCCCCTGACCACGATGGTCTAAGGAAACGTGGTGCAGTCCTTTGTCCCAGCAGCTGTCTTGGACTGTGCACTGAGAAGGGCGGTGGCACACGGGGCTGGGCTGCCTCTCACCAGTGGAGTGACCCTGGGCAAGAGGCCTTCCCTCTCTCAGTCTGGTTTTCATTATGTAACAAAAAACGGTGGATGCAAAATGACGTCCAGGTCCCTTCCTATTCTCATACGAGGTTGTCCTGGACTGCCCATTCTGAGTTCCGAGTTTTAACTATGACTTGTGGAGGGCGCCACAGACAAACTTACACGGGGTGTGTCGCCGTCATTTAAGGGTCTACCCGCAGCCACGAGGCGGTGCTTTCCAGCTGCCGTGATGACTTCTAGGGGTGGGTACAGAAGCGCAGCAGGGTTCGGGGGGTCCCGCAGCTGTGTTTGGGATGTAGGTGGGTGGGCGTCCCACAGAAGGCCCTGCAGGGCAGGGGACTGGGAGCACGGCCGGAGCGCAGGGACCCGGTGGCGGCCCAGAGCAGCCCCGCCCAGGAGCTGGAGAGAGGCTGGAAGCCGCGGTGGGAGGTTGGGTCCGCGCGGAGCCGCGGCGGGGCGGGCGGGGCGGAGGGCGGGCCCACGGCGATTGGTGCCCAGCCCTCCGCCGCCAGCCAATGGGTGGCGAGGGCGCCTCGGGGGCGGGGCGGAAGCCGAGTCTTAGGCTCTGTGACGCGCCGCGGTCGCTCTGCGGAGCTGTGGACGACGCGAGTCCCGGGCGGGTGTCGGAGGCCCAGCCAGGTATCCGCGCTGGCGCGGAGGGGCCGCGGCTGGAGCCGGGACCGGGGTGTCCTGGCCGGCGGGGCGGCCGCAGTCCCGGGCCGGGAGTCCGGGGGTGGGGGAACGGGCTGAGGGGGCGCGCTGGGCCTCGACTGGGGGGGGCAGGCTCCGCCTCTGCGGCCGTTTTACGTGGCGGGCGGCGGGCACCGCGGGGCCAGAGGCAGCGGGCGGGCGGCCTCGGCTGGCGCGGACGCGGCCATCCCGGCCAGGAGTGGCGGGCGGGCGAAGGAGGCAGGAGGCTGAGAGACGCTGAGGATGTGGCACCTCCGCCTGCCAGGGCAGGCGGAGCCGGGCCGGCCCTCGGCCCTCCGCCCTCGCGGCCCGCGGCCCCCCGGGGTCACTGCGCCTCGGCTGCGCGCCTTCGGGTTTGGGAGGTTGGGCGCCGGCGCGTGGGGAGGAGGCTGCGGGCACCGCGGGGACCCTGGGTTCCCCAGGTCTACCAGAAGACTGCATTCTGGATGTGGGGGAACTGCTAGTTAACGGGTGGCTTTCGTAATGGGGCGGAGGGCGCCGATGGAGAGAGACCTTTGGGGTTCGAATCCTTCCGGGTAGCGCCTGGGCCCTGCCCCCAACCTGCTTACCTCTCCCACGCCCCCAACATCGTTTTTCCCTCCAGTCTTTGTCCAAATAAAAAATTACAGAAGTAGAGCCTTACCTATAGTAACGAGCAGACTAATTGGATGGTGTCAAGGGATTGGGGCCAACAGGGTTTTCAGCATGAAGACTTCATCCTTACAAGTCTTTGCGAGCATCAGTAAATTCTGGTTGAAATCAGTGGGGCACTCGTTCTCAGGAACCTGTGGTCTCCACCTTTTGTAACTCTTACTTCTTGGTTTCTGTTTTACCTCTTAGGTAAATAAAGAGAGGCGATAAATTCAGGGAGGAAAGCAGGCGTGAATTTGAAATAAAATTTTTAAAAAAGATTTTGTTTATTTATTTGACAGGCAGATCACAAGTAGGCAAAGAGGCAGGCAGAGAGAGAGGAGGAAGCAGGCTCCCCGCAGAGCAGAGAACCCAACGCGGGGCTGGATCCCAGGACATGGGATCATGACCCCAGCTGAAGGCAGAGGCTTTAACCCACTGAGCCACCCAGGCGCCCCATGAATTGGGTTTAATAAATTACTAATCCATAATTTTCTCAATTCTTTCTTTTTTTTAATTTTCTCAATTCTAAATCTCTTCTTTGGGTTTGTAAGTTTCTGTAGGTAAACTGGTTCTATCAGTTTGAACCTGGAAGTGTTATTTATTTAAACCAATTTCTTTATCTTACCTATTTGAAATAAACAATAGGCTTCTTTCATTAGAATATCCTGGTTTCATCTTCAGAGAATCTAGTTCCGGATTATGAAAAAGATGCAAGTATGAAAGTAGAGTTCTTCTTTTTTAAAAAGATTTTATTTATTTATTTATTTGATAGAGAGAGAAGGAGAGATAGTGAGAGACTACCAGGGGCCGGGGTGGTGGTGGTGGAAGGGAGAAGCAGGCTTCCTGCTGAGCAAGGAGCCAAAGGCCAGGCCTCCTGGGATCATGGACCTGAGCCCAATGCAGACCCTTAACGACTGAGCCACCCAGGTGCCCCTTGTTTTTTGTTTTTTTTAAATGAAGCATTTTAAAAATGTTAATTCCAGTGTAGTTAAAATAGTGTTATATTAATGTGGTGATTCAACAGTTGCATATATTAGCACTCAAGAGAAAAATCTTTTTTTTAAAAGGATTTTATTTATTTGAGGGAGTTGTGGGGGGGAGATGGTCGGAGTGAGAAGCAGACTCCCTGCTGAGCAGAGAGCCTGATGCTGGGCTCCATCCAGGGACCTTGGGATCTTGACCTGAGCCGAAGGCAGATGCCCAAACGACTGAGCCAACCAAATGCCCGATAAATGTACTTAAAGAAAAAAAAAGATTTTATTTATGACAGAGTGAAAGAGAGGGAACGTGCACATGAGCACGCAGGGGTGGGGAGAGGGGGAGGTGCCTCTCTGCTGAGCAGGGAGCCCAAGGTGGGGTGAGGTGAGATTCTATCCTAGGACCCTGAGATCATGACCCCACTGAAGGCAGCTACTTAACCAGCTGGGCCACCAGGTACCCCTGAATATCATATATTTTAAAGATTTTATTTATTTATTTGACAGAGATCACAAGTAGGCAGAGAAGCAGGCAGAGAGAGGAGGAAGCAGGCTTCCTGCTGAGCAGAGAGCCCGATGTGGGACCCTGAGATCATGATCTGAGCTGAAAGCAGAGGCTTAACCCACTGAGCCACCCAGGCGCCCCTCATATATTTTAAAATAGAGAAATTGGGGCATCTGTATGGCTCAGTTAGGCAGGTCTTGACCTGTAGGTGGTTGAGTTCAAGCCCCTGTTGAGCTCTGTGCTGGGCATGGAGCCCACTTCAAAAAAAAAAAAAAAAAAAAAAAAGTAAAATAGGAATGGACCAAATTTTGGAGGTGTGTGGAGGGTGTTGTCTGGCAGAGCCAGTCCTTTTCCAATAGTAATGGTTAAGATGTTTGTGCCAATGACGCACTTGAGTTGAATTTTAGCCAGATTACGTACAAAAAAAAAAAACCAACAAATTTTTCTTGGCAGAACTTAAAAAAAAAAACTGTATTTGTGAATGGTTACCTCAAGAAAAGTAAATATTTGACCAATATAGGAAAGCCAAATTACAAGGGGAATATTTTAAGTGTCTTTAAAAAAAGTTTTTTTTAAAATATTTTATTTATTTGACAGAGAGAGATCACAAGTAGGCAGAGGCAGGAAGAGAGAGAGGGGGAAGCAGGCTCTGTGTGGGGCTCAATCCCAGGACCCTGAGATGACCTGAGCTGAAGGCAGAGGCTCAACCCACTGAGCCACTCAGGCGCCCCTTTAAGTGGCTTGATGAGCTTTGATGAACTTCTGGTTTTTCTTTCAGAGTTATTTAAAAAAACTAGTATTTCGTAGTACATGCTAAGTTAGATGAATTTTCGAAATGCAGCCTTTTATGGAAGTTCTGTTTTAGGTATGTTTTCATGTAGACAGGATGGACTAGATAGATGGGAGTAATAATAGCTTGAAGAAGGGCTTTGTGAATTATGTAGGTTACTGAAAACAATGTCAAAATTTTCCCTGTGAGTAGCAGTTTGTCGTCTTCCCCCGCATGGACACCCCCACCCCCAACTTGAGTGTGGGCCTTGGTTAAACGCATGACAACAGCCTGGACTGGTCAGGCTTACACATACTATTTTGACTCTTGAAGGCCATTAAATTTAATGAAATGAACTTTTTAAAAATAAGTTTTTTTTTTTTTTAAGATTTTATTTATTTATTTGAGCAGAGAGCAGAGAGAGCAGAGAGCTGAGCAGAGAGCCAGATGCAGGCTCGATCCCAGGACCCTGAGATCATGACCTGAGCTGAAGGCAGTGGCTTAAGCCACTGAGACACCCAGGCGCCCCTCAAAATAAGTTTTTATTTAAATTCCAGTTAGTTAATGTACAGTGTACTTAAATTTTTTTTAACTTTATTTAAGCTTTATTTAAACATATAATGTAACCCCACCACCCTCTCCCAACCCCTCTTCCCCCCACCCCCCTCAGTTTGTTTTATGACATTAAGAGTCTCTTTTGGTTTGTCTCCCTCCCGATCCCATCTTCTTTCATTTTTACTTTTCCTACCACCTTAACTCCCACCCCCGTTGCATCTCCACTTCCTCATATCAGGGAGATCATGTGATAGTTGTCTTTCTCCAGTGACTTATTTTGCTAAGCATAATACGCTCTAGTTCCATCCATGTCGTCGCAAATGGTAAGATTTCATTTCTTTTGATGGCTCCATAGTATTCCATCGTATATATATACCACATCTTCTTTATCCATTCATCTGTTGATGGACATCTAGGTTCTTTCCATAACTTGGCTATTGTGGACATTGCTGCTATAAACATTCGGGTACACGTGCCCCTTTGGATCACTACGTTTGTATCTTTAGGATAAAAACCCAGTAGTGCAATTGCTGGGTCATAAGGTAGCTCTATTTTCAATTTTTTGAGGAACCTCCATGCTGTTTTCCAGAGTGGTTGCACCAGCTTGCATTCCCACCAACAGTGTAGGAGGGTTCCCCTTTCTCCACATCCTCGCCAGCATCTGTCATTTCCTGACTTGTTCATTTTAGCCATTCTGACTGGTGTGAGGTGGTATCTCATTGTGGTTTTGATTTGTATTTCCCTGATGCCCAGTGATGTGGAGCACTTTTTCATGTGTCTGTTGGCCATCTGGATGTCTTCTTTGCAGAAATGTCTGTTCATGTCCTCTGTCCATTTCTTGATTGGATTATTTGTTCTTTGGGTGTTGAGTTTGCTAAGCTCTTTGTAGATTTTGGATACTAGCCCTTTATCTGATATGTCATTTGCAAATATCTTTTCCCACTCTGTCAGTTGTCTTTTGGTTTTGTTGACTGTTTCCTTTGCTGTGCAAAAGCTTTTGATCTTGATGAAGTCCCAATAGTTCATTTTTTCCCTTGCTTCCCTTGCCTTTGGCGTTGTTCGTAGGAAGAAGTTGCTGCGGCTGAGGTCGAAGAGGTTGCTGCCTGTGTTCTCCTCAAGGATTTTGATGGATTCCTTTCTCACGTTGAGGTCCTTCATCCATTTTGAGTCTATTTTCATGTGTGGTGTAAGGAAGTGGTCCAATTTCATTTTTCTGCATGTGGCTGTCCAATTTTCCCAACACCATTTGTTGAAGAGGCTGTCTTTTTTCCATTGGATGTTCTTTCCTGCTTTGTCGAAGATTAGTTGACCATAGAGTTGAGGGTCTATTTCTGGGCTCTCTATTCTGTTCCATTGATCTATGTGTCTGTTTTTGTGCCAGTACCAAGTACCATACTGTCTTAATGATGACAGCTTTGTAGTAGAGCTTGAAGTCGGGAATTGTGATGCCACCAACTTTGGTTTTCTTTTTCAATATTCCTTTGGCTATTCGAGGTCTTTTCTGGTTCCATATAAATTTTAGGATGATTTGTTCCATTTCTTTGAAAAAATTGGATGGGATTTTGATAGGCATTGCATTAAATGTGTAGATAGCTTTAGGTTAAAAAAGATTTTATTTATTTGAGAGAGAGAGAGTGCAAGAAGGAGGAGCCGCAGAGGGAGAGGGAGAAACAGGCTCCCTGCTGAGCAGGGAGCTCAAAGTGGGGCTTGATCCTAGGACCCTGAGATCATGACCTGAGCCAGAGGCAGATGCCCAACCAACTAAGCTAACCAGGTGCCCCAGAAGGTTCTTTAATAGAAATATTTGTACAGATTCTGGTTACATCATCACTGGGACTTTTCCCAATTGAATATCCAGAGTTCATCTTTAAAAGCCTTAAGAATGAGTATTGGTAATGTTTGAATGTTATTGTTTTATCAGTAAGTTGTTATTTTTTCAATAAGACTGGCTGAACTCCACAGATAATGGATATTTTATCTCACTTCTGTTGCAAATTAGCTGAGTAAATAACTTCTTGTGTAAGATGAAGACTGTTGAATTTAGATAATTTGAAAAATTCCTTTCACTTGCAATACTATATCAACCTGTTAATCAACTCAAAACATGCTAGTTAGGGGGCGCCTGGGTGGCTCAGTGGGTTGGGCCTCTGTCTTTTCGTGCTCATGTCATGATCTCAGGGTCCTGGGATGGAGCCCCACATTGGGCTCTCTGCTCAGCAGGGAGCCTGCTTCCCCCCTGCCTACTTGTGATTTCTCTCTCTGTCAAATAAATACATAAAATCTTAAAAAAAAAACAACAACAAAAAAATCATGTTAGTTAGGCGACACCGCTGGCTCAGTTGGTAGAACACGTGATGCTTGATTTTTGGGGTTTGAGTTTAAGCCCCACATTTGGAGTAGAGCTTATTTAAAAAAAATGCTAAGTAAGAGGGTATTTAGTTATTTTTTTAATACGTCAGTTCATTTCATAGTGCTTCTCTGCATGCTTCTAGTCACAGAGCTGCAGAATTTAATAGCAAAATCATTACAGAGAGTAGTTTTTACTTTAGAACTGGACCCTGTCTCATACAAATAAACTTCTAGACCTACTTGCTGTAATCCAGGTTGTACTTCCTAGGGGAAATGACCTCTGCCTTTCTTTTAACCACAGACTGTTTTCTCAGAGCTTCTCAAACATTTCTTTTCCCCTTAGTTTTGTTTTGTATGTTGCCTAAGCTTTTTCTCTATTGAATGTGACAACGTAGGCAGACATTCAGCTTCATTTGTAACAACTCTTTTTCAGATTATAAATGTGGGAAGTACAGAATAGTAGAAAGATAATAACTGAACATTTTTGTGCCTTTTCAGGTAGTTTCTTCATTATATTACTTCTCTATTTATAATCTTGAACATATTGTATATATATTTTTTTCACTTAACCACATCCTAAAACACCTCTCTGTGTTGTCATACTACAATTATTTTAAATGACAGCACGCTGTTTGTATGTGATTATGTCCATCCATTCTCCTGTTGATAAATATCTTTTATGCATGAATGTTTCTCTGCATTCCTGAGTATTTATGGAATTTTAGGAATGAAGTTACTGGTCTAAGAGTACAAACTCTTCTAAGGCAGTGATAGTGGCTATAGTTATTTTCTTTTTAAAAATATTTTATTTATTTGAGAGAGAGAGAGAGAGAGCACAGCAGGGGGCATAGCAGAGGAGGAAGAATCAGGCTCCCTCTGAGTAAGGAGCCGGATGTGGGACTCAATGTGGGTCTTCACCTCAGGACCCTCGGATCGTGACCTGAGCAGAGGCAGACACTTAACTGACTGAGCCACCCAGGCACCCCTATAGTTCTTTTCAAAAGGGGTATTCGTGGGCGCCTGGGTGGCTCAGTTGGTTGAGCGAGTGCCTTCAGCTCGGGTCATGATCCTGGAGTCCTGGGATCGAGTCCCACATCAGGCTCCCAGCTCCATGGGGAGTCTGCTTCTCCCTCTGACCTTCTCCTCGCTCATGCTCTCTCTCACTGTCTCTCTCTCTCAAATAAATAAATAAAATATTAAAAAAAGGGTATTCGTTCAGAGTACCACGATGGAATGCTGTTTTATTGCTAATTTGATCAAGGCAGAAATTGTGTTAAATTTTTAGTTGGTCAAATAGAGCATTAATTCTTACTGTGTTCAGAGCATAAAAGGCCAAGAAATAAAGTTAAAATCCATGTTTTAGACTTCACAGTAGTATTTTACAGAAGTTCCGTATCATTTTGTATAGCTAGACCTTACATCTTACTAGCCACTGTCCCGTGTCTGCTAGTCCCTGTATAATGATCCTCTCCCAGATAAAACCCGGTGAGAGCTAGGGACTTTTTCCTTAGGAGAATGCACTGATGCGAACGATTCTGCATTTTATTTCAGGAGTTATTGGACCCTCTGAACACCATCCCTGGAACTCAGATTAAAAATCTGTATTCTCATCTGAACCGTGGGAAAAAAGGATAGTCGGTGAGTCTGGGCCAACGGAGTGCTGGATTTTGTTTAGTAACTGTGAATTCCTGAACATACTGGATTTACCACAACGTGCCAAGCTGAAAGGGAAGTAAGCCAAGCTCCAAGTATTAAGTTTTTGCTAATTTGGCAGCTCACATTGAGTGCTAGGAGGTTGTGTGATCTGGCTTGTCATTCATGGAACTCTGTCTGAACATGACTTAAGTAGTCTTTTAAAAAACTAGGTATAGACAAAAAAATAAGAAAAAATATAGACATAGTTAAGTGTGCTTAGTGTTTAGTGACTTTTAAGGAATATTTATTTATTTATTTGACTGAGTGTGTGTGCCCCTGCCTCCCTTTGAGTGAGGGGGGAAGAGCAGAGGGGGAGGGAGAGGAACAAGCAGACTTGTGCTGAGCGGGGAGCCCCGCCCCTAAGATCATGAGCTGTGCCAAAACCAAGAGTCCAAAGCTTAACCAATTGAGCCACCCAGGGGCCCCTGGCAACTTTTAAGATTTTATTTTTTTATTAGGAAGAGAGAGAGAGAAAGAGTGCACTAGCAGGGGGTAGGGGATCAGAGAGAGGAGGAGAAGCAGGCTCCCCACTGAGCAGGCAGCCCAGTGTGGGGCTGATCCTACCTCCTTCCCTGATTTGATCTGCATTCCGGGGGGTCTGCCCATCTGAAAGGATCCCGCCCCACAGTAGTCCCTTTATAACAGCTTCTCCGTCCACAAGATCAGGTACCACCTCTCTAGCTCCTCTGCTGTGCAACCTTTCCTGACTCCCCAGAGTGAGTTCCTTGTCCTTGATATTCTCTCATCACTGATGACTTAAAAAAAAGTATGTGTGCTTATTAAAGAAGTCTCGAGTGGTGCAAAAGGATGTGACAGTCAAAGCCCCTGACCTCCCATTCGTAGTTTTTCTCCGCTTTCTTACCTATTCTCCTGACCTCCTTGCTTCTAGTACTTTGTGCACCTCCTGCTGTAGTTCTTGTCAGTTTTGACTCTAAATGTGTCTATGCTCATTTTCCTTAAGCTTCCCAACGCAAGGAGTGGGTCTTTGTTCTCCCTCATTTTCTTGATTCTTTGGTGGACTTCGGTAAATGCTCAACACGTGATGGGCTGACATACACTGACTCTCGGAAGACTCTTATCTCACTGCCTTCTCTCCTTTTTGAACAGGTGGGTGCTATTCCTACTTGAAGGGCACGATGTTTTCCAGACTAGCTCATCTGCAGACCATCGCTGTGCTTCGTCGTGGAGTTCATTCCTCAGTGGCTTCTGCTACGTCTGTTGCAACTAAAAAGACAATCCAAGGTCCTCCATCTTCTGATTACATCTTTGAGCGAGAGTCTAAATATGGGGCACACAACTACCATCCTTTACCTGTAGCCCTGGAGAGAGGAAAAGGTACATTTTGAATTAATCCAATGCCCCTTCTCCCTTTTGCTTGAAACCTTTTATTAAAATTGCTTTTAAATTTTTTCAGTATACATTTGCCAAATGTGTTTAATTTCTATGTGGCAGATATGGTTCATTCAACATTTAATGAGTATCTAGTGCTTGCTGTCTTAGGTACTTGGGGGGAATACAAAGATGAACTCATTCAGTCTTTGTCATGATGGACATTGCCAGGAGGGAATGTAAGATCCTTAAGGAAAGTTGGCTGGTAAGGTAGTGACCGCCAGCCTTTTTCACTGCAAAGATACTATTTTGCCCTTTCGAATATCTTGTGGGGACATGATTTGAGACTCTACAAACTTTTACTCACACTTTTAGCATGCATTAATTATTCTCTACCTGAATGAATGATTATTGATGTTTGCCAAGTGGTGATTTAATGCACGTTTTGAAATAACAGCCTTAACCTAATAAAACCAACGTTTATTACTTAGCTTTGGGCCAGAAGATGATGTATAAGAGTATTAAACATCTTTATCATTTGCTGTTTTTATTTAGGACCAGCATTGTAATCTAGATTTTGAACAATTGAAAATCTAGACTTCTGTAATACAAACTTAGGAACTATTTGTAAAAATATTGTACTGGGGCACCTGGGTAGCTCAGTGGGTTAAGCCTCTGCCTTCAGCTCGGGTCATGATCCTAGGGTCCTGGGATAGAGCCCCACATCGGGCTCTCTGATCAGCGGGGAGCCTGCTTCCCCCTCTCTCTCTGCCTGCCTCTCTGCCTACTTGTGATCTCTCTCTGTCAAATAAATAAATAAAATCTTAAAAAAAATATTGTACTAGCAGAGTGCCTGGAGTCAAGTCCTGGTTCTCTGTATGCCAGCTTGGGCTAATTCTAAACCCAAGCATCTCTTTCCATATCTTTGTACTGTAGGATGTTAACACTTTTAGGGTTTTTTTTTTTTTTTTCAATAGGTTTTCTTTGATGAGATGAGGCTCAGAAGCACCTAACACAGTATGTTAAATGCATGGTAAAAGTTAGCTGGTAAGCTGCCCAATACATTTTAATATCTATAGTCAACTTAAAAAAATTTTTTTAAAGCATACATAACTTAAAATTTACCGTTTTAATCATTCAATTCAGCACCACTAAGTACATATAGAGTACTGTAGAGCTATCACCTCTAGCTAGTCCTGGGACTTTATTACCCCCAAAGGACCCCTTATCCCCATTAAACAGTCACTCTGCAGTCTCCGTCTCCCTAGAACCTGGTAGCTGCTGACCTGCATTCTGTCTCTGGATTTGCCTGTCCTGGATGATGGAATGGCTGCAGCATGTGGGCTTCTGTGTCTGGCTTCTCTGACTTAGTGTAACGTTTTCAAGGCCGGCGTGTTGCAGCATGTGGTAGTATTCTGTTGCTGCTTACGGTTGAATAATCCTTCCTTACGCGGATAGACCGCATGTTGTTGATCCATTCGTCATTTGATGGACATTTGGGTTGTTTCCAACTCTTGACTATTGTGAGTAGTGCTGCTGTGAGCATTTGTGTCTGGGTTTTTGTTTGAACACCTGTCCTCCACTCTTTCAAGGGTATATACCTGGGTGTGGATGGTAACTTTCTGCGTGACTTGCTGAGGAGGTGCCCGGCCGCCTGCTACAGCTGCTGTGCCTTTTGTAATGTACATGAGTTGCGGTTTCCCCTTGTCCTGCCAACACTTGTTCTTTCTTTTTTTCTTTCTTTCAGCCATACTTATGAATGTGGAAGCTATCCCTGAGGTTTTGATGTGCATTTCTGTAATGATCGAGATATCAAAGCATCTTTTCATGTGCTTTTGGGTCATTTGTATATCACTGGAGAAATGTCCATTCATGTTCTTTGCCCATTTTTGAATTGTGTGTGTGTGTGTTTTTAAAGATTTTATTTGTTAGAGAGCAAGAGAGAGGGAACAGGAGTTGGGGGGCAGAGTAGGGGGCATAACGAGAGGGAGAAGCAGACTCCGCACTGAGCAGGGAGCCCCATGCTAGGCTTGACCTGAGCCAAAGGCAGCCGCTTAACTGAACCCATGAATTGGGTTGTTTGTTGTTGAGTTTTAAGTGTTCTGGATACTAGACCCTTAGCAGATGGGTGTGTGATTTGGAAATATATTTTCTCTTTCTCATTCTGTTGATAGTTACAGTCAACTAATCATGATTTTTCTGTTGTGTATAACTTCCGGTTTTACATTCCAAACCCCAGTTTTCTAGGAGTGAGGGTGTCACTCCAGAGTTTATAAAACTTCTCATGTTATGGTGTTGTTAAATGTGTAATTTCAAGCTGTGCAGATAAAATATAATTCCTTATAAACCAGATTATTTTTGACCAATCTGACTATGCTTGAGCTAAAACATGATTAACCACAATTCTGTATTAATGAAATAAAGGTTCGTGTGTGGGTATTCAGAAGGCTTGCCAACAGTCTTAATCTTTGAACTTCATGTAACTCAGTGATTTTCTAAAATGACTCTCTTTATATATTTAGGTATTTACGTGTGGGATGTAGAAGGCAGAAAATACTTTGACTTCCTGAGTGCTTACAGTGCTGTCAACCAAGGCCATTGCCATCCAAAGATTGTGGGCGCTCTGAAAAGTCAAGCCGACAAACTGACCTTAACATCCAGGGCTTTCTATAATAATGTGCTTGGTGAATACGAAGAGTATATCACTAAGCTTTTCAACTACCACAAAGTTCTTCCTATGAATACAGGTAAAATATTTCTTTTTTACATTAAATAGCCAAGAAAACAATCGTCTTACTTTTTGATCATTTAAAATACATTTTTTAAAACCGAAAAATTTTCTTTCTTGATAGGAGTGGAGGCTGGAGAGACGGCTTGCAAACTTGCTCGTAGGTGGGGATATACCGTTAAGGGTATTCCAAAGTACAAAGCAAAGATTATTTTTGCAGGTATGTGAAATTCAGTATTAACCTTTGTGATGTCAGCATATGTCATTACTGTTTCATTATCACTGGAGTATTTCCAGTGTTTGCTTCATCTGTGATACTTTATTTGCTAAATGTTTCATAAAAATTGAGAGATTTTCCGGGGCTCTTCCTACAGATTTCTACATAAATGGGGTTTTCCCCTGTTAAGTGACTCCCTATTCCTCACTCCCTAAAGTGAGTGACTATATGATTTATTTATCATCTGTTTATCAGAATTGTTTCATAGCAGGTTTCTCATTAATTAGATGGTAGAGCATCTTTGGCAGGTGGTTAGTTTTGTGTTGTGTTAGAGTAGAGACATGTCCTAGGTGTGATACGGAATTTGAATCTTAGTATTTGATGCATTATTGTATCATGTCCTCAAAAGCTGTTGGAAGAGGAGGGCTGCAGTTGCCCTGGATAGATTCCTGAGAATGGTTGAGAGGAAGGACGTGGATACTGATTCAGGAGACGAAGAGTTACTTCAGATGATGGAATCATCTGCTGAAGATTTTCTCTCTCCCTCTGCACTTCCCCCTGCCTTGCTAATATTTCCTCTTCCTCTTCCTCTCACCCACCCTACCCCTTATTGGCATTTTATTTGTTTGTTTAAGTTTTACTTTTAGTTTTTGATGTACCAAAATGTGTGTGTAATTAATGTGGACAACTTGCTGACCTCAGAGATAGGTGTTCCCCCACGAAACCACCATCCCAGTCTATGCCTCTACCCTTTGCACCACCTCCAGAAGTTTCCTTTTGCCCTCTTACTTGTTGTAACTAGTACTTTTTACTCATTTTTTTGAATTGAAATATAATCACCATACAGTGTCCTGTAAGTTGCAGGTGTACAATGTAGTGATGGAGCAGTTCTGTACATCCCTCAGTGCACATCGTGTTAAGTGTGCCCTTGATGCCCTCGATTTCACCCATGCCCCCACCCACCTCCTCTCAGGTAACCACCGGTCTGTCCTCTGTGTGATATAATCTGACTCTTGGAATCTTTATAATGGTGTTCAATTGAAAGGTTCTGACTCTTTTTGTAAAGTTTTGATTTTCATTTAAAAAAAAAATAAAGTGCAGGGAGTACCTGGCTGGCTCAGTCGGTTAAGCCTCTGCCTTTGGCTCAGGGTCCTGGGATCGAAGTCCTCACCGAGGAGTCTGTTTCTCCCTCTGCCTCTGCCCGTCCCCCTTCTCATACACTCTCAAATAAAGAAAATTTTTATTTTTATTGTTTTATTTATTTATTTTAAAAATTTATTTGACAGACAAGAGTTCACAAGTAGGCAGAGAGGCAGGCTGAAATCGAGGGGAAAGCAGCCTCCTTGCTGAGCAGAGAGCCTGATGTGGGGCCTGATTCTAGGACCCTGAGATCATGACCTGAGCCGAAGGCAGACGCTTAGCGACTAAGCCACCCAGGCACCCAGCATAATTGTTTCTTGCAAACAAAAGTGGCATTTCTGGTGATTGTCATCTTACAGACTGTATTAGTCTCTTAAATATTAGCAAAAGGTACAAAGGTGTTTTCACCTGAGTACTGAAGCAGTTGGTGAGTCAGTGGGATAGCGACAGAGAGACTGTTCCCAACTGAAATTCCCTTACATCTGCAGAGTAAGCCACAGAGGAGACAGCTGGGGCTGTGTGGAGGAGAGCACCTGGTATGACTGGTGCATTTGCTTTTCTTTTTTCTTTTTCTCTCTTTTGGAGGGCGTGTACTTGAGAGGCAGGGGAAGGGCAGAGGGAGAGAGAAAATCTTAAGCAGGTTTCATGCCCAGTTAAGAGCCCATCGTGGGGCTCATTTCCACAGCCCCAAGATCATAACCTGAGCCAGAATCACAAGTCGGATGCTTAACTGAGCCACCCGGGCACCCTGGTGCCTTTTCTCTTGAACAAGCCTGGTCATATCAGTGTGCTATGACCGGTGGACAAGGAGAGTGGGGATCACGCATAGGAGAGAGGTCCCTTGCAAGAGTGGTGTTTAGGGAGCTTTAAGCCAAAATACAGTAATTCAGTACTGGGTTAACTGAGTTGGTGCTGGTAGAGGTGGTAGAAAGCTATTTAAAAAAAAAAAAAAAGTGGGGGAACCCCCAAGCCTCTCTCATTATTTTTCTTTCCTTGCTTGAATGTAAGCCGTTTGAAATTATCTTATGCATTTGCTTTACTCTGATTCAGGTTATGGTGTTTCCTCTCTCTGGCATTTAAGTAAACTCCATGATGACCCCTCTTATCCCCAACACTGAGAACACTGCCTGACCTATGTAGTAGGGCTTTAAACTTATTAATGAAATAAAGTAATAGATAAAAAGATGTTCTTGAACAAAGAACAATGTCCGTCATTTAGCACATTATAATACCAAGGAAGGCAAAATTGAAAGTGTTGATTGCCTGAGGGTGTTTTCAGAAGATGAAATTTAAAGTTCATTCTTTAGTATTGGGTGTTTGAAAGGAAAATACTAATTCTCCATAAAGGATATTCTTTTTCTCATTACTATTATAAATGCACCGTGTCTAGAAAAACATGTGTTGAATGCCTCAGTTGTTAGGGTTTGAGATTACTGAAAGAAAAAGTGTTGGGGTGCCTGAGTAGCTTAGTCATTAAGCATCTGCCTTTGGCTCAGGTCATGATCCCAGCATCCTAGGATCGAGCCCCGCATCGGGCTCCCTGCTTGTTGGGAAGCCTGCTTCTCCCTCTCCCACTCCCCTTGCTTGTGTTCCCTCTCCTCTATCTCTCTCTGTCAAATAAATAAATGAAATCTTTTTTTTTTAATTTTAAAGATTTTATTTTTATTTATTTGACAGAGAGAGATCACAGGTAGGCAGAGGCAGGCAGAGAGACGGGGGAAGCAGGCTTCCCGCTGAGCAGAGAGCCCGATGTGGGGCTCAATCCCAGGGCCCTGAGATCATGACCTGAGCTGAAGGCAGAGGCTTAACCCACTGAGCCACCCAGGTGCCCCTAAATGAAATCTTAGAAAAAAAAGAACAAGTGTTTATCCTCTGGGGCTATGTATTACAGTCTGGAGGTTCAGTAGAGGAGTACCTAAAATAGCAATGGCAAGGCCAGTCCTTGGTGGTTGTGTGAGCCATGATGTTTAATATCAGGGTTTTTTTTTCTTTTTTCCCTAATATCAGGTTTTATTTTAAGAAGTGAAAGCTCACTCACTGGAAGCTCTATAAAGCAAACCTGCATTTTTATTTTATTTTTTATTTTTTTAAAAAGATTTTATTCATTTATTTGACAGAGAGATCACAAGTAGGCAGAGGGGGAAGCAGAGAGAGGGGGAAGCGGGCTCCCTGCTGAGCAGAGAGCCCGATGTGGGGCTCGATCCCAGGACCCTGAGATCATGGCCTGAGCTGAAGGCAGAGGCTTAACCCATTGAGCCACCCAGGCGCCCCGCAAACGCACATTTTTTAAAAAAATCAAACTTATTAAGGTATTTTTGGGGGACAGTGCTTATTAAATCTGGGGGTTCGTTTGAAATAATCTGTTTGTTTTTCCTTTTCAGCTGGAAACTTCTGGGGGAGAACTTTGTCTGCTATCTCCAGTTCCACAGACCCAAGCAGTTATGATGGTTTTGGACCATTTATGCCAGGTTTTGAAATCATTCCGTACAATGATCTGCCCGCTCTTGAGGTATCACACTTAGTGTCACAGTGCTTTAGCTCAGAGTAAATGTAAATTAAATTTGTTGAATGTATGGATTGAAAATACATGTGGGACTGTAATGAACATCTGTCTAACATAAGTTGGGCCAAGATTTCAGACTGGTCTCTGGAATGGTCAGTTAGTTTCCAGCGTGGGGAGGTCAGGTACTATGGTGTAATCCTGAGAACCAGCTACTTTCCCTCCATGTGCTGCATAAGTAATTTGGATAGTGTATGTTTAGTTACTTTATTAGATAAAATTACTCAGTTTTCTGCTAGCCCTTTAAAATTGTGAGTGGAGGACTTGTAAAATAAAGAGTCACTGAAAATGTCTTTAGAAAGCTGTGTTTTTGGGGTGCCTGGGTGGCTCAGTTGGTTAGGCATCTGCCTTTGGCTCAGGTCATGATCCTGGGGTCCTGGGATAGAGCCCTGCATCCGGCTCTCTGCTCCGTGGGGAGCCTGCTTCTCCCTCTCCCTCTGCATGCCGCTCTGCCTACTTGTGCGTGTGCGCTCTCTCTCTGTCAAATAAATCAAATCTTAAAAAAAGAAAGAGAAAGGGGTGCCTGGGTGGCTCAGTTGGTTAAGCGGCTGCCTTTGGTTCGGGTCACGATCCCAGGGTCCTGGGATCAAGCCCCGCCTCGAGTTCCCTGCTTGGCGGAGATTCTGCTTCTCCTTCTCCCTCTGCTTGCCTCTCTGCCTACTTGTGCTCGTTTTCTATGTCTCTGTCAAATAAATAAATAAAATCTTAAAAAAAAAAGAAAATAGAGAGTAGATTAAAATACAGAGTATATTAAAATATAGAATAAATTAAAGCTGAAGTATTTAGAGCTTTTGGTAACTGAGTGTCAGAAATGTTGTATTTTGTGTGTGTGTGTGTGTGTGTGTGTTTAAGATTTATTTATCTATTCTAAGAGAGAGAAGAGAGAGCATGCATGTTGGTAGGGAAGGGGGAGAGGGAAAGAGAGTCCCAAGCAGACTCTGCCTGGAGTGCAGAGCCTGATGTGTGGATTCAGTCGGAAGACCCCAGCTATGACCTGAGCCAAAACCAAGAGTCGGATGCCCAACTGCCCGTGCCACCCAGATATGTTATACTTTGACATCAGATATAAGTTAGTATGAAAACTTAATTTGCATACTTAATATAAAAATATATGCAGTGAGTGATTTCAGACTTAACCCATTTTTAGCCTATTTAACCAAATAGGTTAAAAAGGAAGTTATTAAAATGTATTCGTATTTTTTTGTAGCGTGCTCTTCAGGATCCAAACGTTGCAGCGTTCATGGTAGAGCCAATTCAGGGTGAGGCGGGCGTCGTCGTTCCAGATCCGGGCTACCTGATGGGCGTGCGAGAGTTGTGCACCCAGCACCAGGTCACCCCCGTTCCACGTGCCTACCTTGCTTAGGGCTTGGCTGCTAGGGTTGAAGCAGCGATGACATCACCTTTCCACTAGGGGGAGACTTCATTCTGAGAGCTTCAGAACTTTCTAGTATACTCTATCTGTGGCCTGGGCAGAAGCGTTCTTTTTGCTCACTCTGGAAACTGGCCAAGCCCGGTCCCAGGCATAGCTGCAGACTTCCCCGGCCCAAAGGTTGTTCCTTCCTCCCCTCTCGGCATCCTGTGGTGGGAGCTTCCCCAGGCCCCTGGTTGTATCCCTCTGCAACCTTCTTCTTCCCACCAGGCTAGTACATATTTAAGAAGGAGTAACTGTTTAATAAATGTCTGGAATGAGGAAGTGAGTTAATGTCTTCCCGGAGAGTAGTTCTATCCGAACCTTGCTGCACAGGGCAGAATGGGTCTCGGGGAGGGAGTGCACTGATACAGGAGGTAATTGTGCGTCTGCAGATTTTCTTAGGATGCTGTTGAAATTACGTTGGTAATTAAAAGATTCTCACAAATCTGAGGGACTGTCAGAATGACAGATTTGTGTGGTGAAGAGTTCACTGTTTGCCCTGTGGAAGCAGAATCAGTAATGAGTGTGCTCTGTTGTTTTCCACAGGTTCTGTTTATTGCCGATGAGATACAGACGGGATTGGCCAGAACCGGCAGGTGGCTGGCTGTGGACTATGAAGGCGTCAGACCTGATGTGGTTCTTCTGGGAAAGGCGCTTTCCGGTGGCTTGTACCCTGTGAGTTGAAGGTTCAGCCTCTCTCTCTAGTCACTCTTCCTGTGAAGTCTGTCCTTCACAGGGCCCTGGAAAAAAGTGCACTGCAAGACACCTGGAATGTGTAGTGGAAACATTTCAGAGTTCCAGGGGGTCCATACGCGCCGTTAACTTGAAC
>RCUC01119397.1:0-36781 GCA_003697995.1 Taxidea taxus jeffersonii
AAAAAAAAAAAAAATAAATTCTCTCTCCTCCTCCCTTCTGTCCCTCCCCCACCCTTGTGCATAGGCATGATCTCTCTCTCAAAAGATGAAAGACAAGAATTTCCTTCTACAAAAGCTGAGGGTGGGTGCCAAATTTTGTCTTTAAAAACAGTTCAGTTTCAAAGTATCATTTATTACTATGAACAGAGGCATGAATATTTTATTTTACTGGTCACTTAAAAAAAAGTTACAAAAATAGTACACATTTAATGAAAACATTCAAATAATATGAAAATGTACTAAATAGTGAAAGTCCACTTCTGATTCTCTATTCCCAACCACTCAATTCATTAAGGAAAACTGTGATTTGTTGTATAACTTCCAGTTTTTTCCCTATCATACACACATATGAATATTTTTACAAAAACTGAATCATTTTTCTCATAACTTGTTTTCATTGCACTAGAGAGTATATCATGAACAATCTTCCGTATCTGTATATGCAAATCTGCCACTTTACTTTTAGTGGAGGCAGATAGACAGACAGACAGACAGACACACACACAACTGCAAAGTTCTTTCAATCATTTATTCATTCATTCTATAAACCTTTACTGGATGTCTACCAAGTTTTAGGTACAGTGCTAGGCTGGACATGATAATTGCCAAAAGGGAAAAAACCAACTACAGGTGCTACTAATATGAATTGGGATAGGGGTCTTTCTTAGAAGAGGTACACCTAAGATTAGTCTTAAAGAGAAGATAACAGCTAGGTAAAAAAGTGAACAGTCCATATTAAATTATGTCAGTCGGAGAAAGACAATTATGATCTCTCTGATATGGGAATCTGAGAGGCAGGGCGGGGGGTTGTGGGGGGTAGAGAAAAAAAAATGAAACAAGATAGAATTGGGAGGGAGACAAACCATTAAGAGACTTAATCTCACAAAACAAACTGAGGGTTGTGAGGGGGTGGGGGATAGGGATAGGGTGGCTGGGTTATAGACACTGGGGAGGGTTATGTGCTATGGTGAGTGCTGTGAAATGTCTAAGCCTGACGATTCACAGAATTATACCCCTGGGGCAAATAATACATTAAATGTTAATAAAAATAATTAAAAAATAAATAAATAAATAAGAATGTAAAAATGCAAGTTCATGAGATTTTTATGCCAATATATGTACTTCCATGTGAATGAGCTATTTCACCATATTTTATCATTCTTTTTTCAAAGTCAATATAAAGAAAACAAGTGAAACTAGATTTTCAATAGTGCAATTAATGATTCATTAAAAAATACTTTATATATGGAAAATAAAAGCTTTAAAAATTTAAGAACCTCTTTTTTATATATACATATGTATGTATACACACACATACACAAACTGTACATTATAGCATACTAAATATTGAAGAATAAAATAAATCTTTTTTTTTTGCATTCTTGACAAAAGCAAACCTAGTCATTTGATTTTTCTGGAAGATTTTTATCAAAAAATCCAATGCTTTTGTGGCAGGCCAAGGCAGGCCTAGAAACAACCCATATTCAACCAGTCAATTTGAATTTTACGTAGAACCTCTATTGTTGCCCTAGAAGTCAGATTCATTCTAGCCATCCAAAATTTTATGGAGTGTGTTTTATGGACAAATTATTGTACGAAGCTCTGGAATATAGTCAGCTGAAGCTCTAGTCCCCACTCTCGAAGGGCTTCCAATGCATTATCAGGGGCACACATAACCACAAATCCATATAATACAAAAGAAGCACACACTGAAAGAGAATAGTTCCAACTGGGGGAACTGGAGAATGTTTAATGGAAGGCCTAGGTTTAAGCTGGGCGGAATTTCACTTAGCAAAACAGGGATGAAGGGTACTCACTCCCAAATCGCATAGAAAGGCACAGGTAAAACCAAGAAGCTGGATCAGGCCAGAGCTCAGCAGAAGTGGGAAATAGGTCTAGAGAGGTAATGGGGGCAGATCCCTGGAGCAGAGTAGTTACATATCAAGAAACTTAGCCTTTAACCTGTAGAAGTGAGGAGCCATCACAGACACCTCAAAGGAAAGGAGATGATCAAGATAATCTTGCGTGAAGAGGAATGGGAAAGAAGACACAAATGGAAAGACCCAGTAGGGGACCATGACAAAGCTCGAAGAAAGGTAATGAAGAGCAGACTAAGGACAGGAGCAGTGGAAACTGGAAGAAAGGAATAAAGTGAAAGATACCCTTTTGGAGGCAAAATGAAAAAGGTAAAGAGCCTGGGCTCCAGGAAGCTAGATTTGAATTTGGCTTCCTCTAATTACTTGTTTTCTGGTATTGGGCAAATTTGACTGTTAAGCCATAGCTTCCTCATTTATAAAACAGGAATAACGTACCTGCCTGTGTGAAAAACTATCAGAAAAACACGGGGAGGTTGGCTAGATAAATCACATCTGTTATTTTTTCAACACCTTAAAATAACAAAGAAGAATAAAATGCAGCACATATCAGGTAAACATATATAAACACAGAGAGAGACTATGTAAAGGGCTTAAAGATGGTTAAAAAGGGTGAAGGGATTCAAGGAAGTTCTCACAGAGGAGACCGCTGAAGCAGGCTACTCACAACTTTGAGGTGTTTTAATTTTCCCTAGAATTACCAGGTCCTCTACTCTCCCACTTGGTTCTCCACTTCCAACCCCCTAGGACACTGTGCCATTTGAATTTCAGAAGGTGAAAGGCAAGTCAGGAGAAAGTAGTAGAAATAAAGATGGAGCTAGGGGAAGAAGGGGAAGGGGAGAAAGATTAGAGGACTATGAATGAATCTCAGGCAAATGTCTTCTCAGGAAGCAATACTTGAAAGAAAACAGTATTTAGATTCCCAGTGTGCTACAATGTCAAGGCAGTAAACCTCAAATGAAGAAAATCTAATGAGTTCCAGGTGGCAGTTTAGATTTTTTTTTTCAGGAGGTGAAGCTGAGTTGAGGTGGCTGTCACTTGTCAATGTCCTCTCTGAACAAGTTTTAATTTAACTTCAGTCCACAGACATAAAGACTTTGGTTTAGACTGTTTGCATGCACTTGCCTACTGCTGCTAAGAACCCAAATAACTTTTTGTCAAGAAAGAAAGAGAAAAACACGGTTGCAAAGATGCTGGCCTTAACTCTTTCATCTCTCGGGTAATTTTTTCTAACTTGCTTGATAAGTACTGACTGAATGCCTCCTCCTTACGCAGTGGGGCATACAGGGGTGGAGAGGATACAGATCTTGCCGCTCAGGGTCTCACAAGTAAGTTCACTATAAAGCAGAAAGTGATATATTTAATGAGCGGTAAAGAGAAGTAAAATCCCAGCAGAATGGAGGGAAGGAGTACTTTCAGCTGAGAAGATCAAGGACGCGGCACTGGTAGTAGGACAGGAAACTCTGCTGTGACATTCACGTGACAAATATTTAATAAGCGCACGTAACACGCACGCCACTCACCTAAAAGGCAGTGAGACTGTGAGGTGATGGAATCCAGCTTCTTCCCTGAGTTCAGAGACCCAAACAGGACAATTCAGGCTCATCTTAAGCAGGGGTAGAGTTAGAATCGCTATCTCCAGGCTGCAAGTCCAGCACTTCTACTATTTTGTTCTGTCTCCTTCAAAACCCTGAGTATTTTGTGATGGATAATCATTTATTTCAAAACACATCCCCATTTCTGCATTAAGTCTAACTTGTTATAAAATGCCTCCTCTAACTCATGGTTAAAACTCACCTTCATTTCTAGCCAGTGGCCCCCTCAGAAGCTACACAGAACACACACAATCCCATGGCCTATGACCATCCCTCACAATGTGACGACAGTATCTGCATTATCACAGACGCAGTGTATCATTGGGATTGGGGAGTGGCTGCTGAAATTAGGACGATCTGGGTATGGAATCCAGCTTCAACATTTAGTAGGTGTGTGGTCATGAGCAAAGTTACCTAATTTATATAATCTGTGTCTTCATGTAGAAAATGGGATGTCTATTATCCTTCATGCTTCCCACGGAATGTAAAAGCTAATAGCTACAATGGAGAATTGGTTCAACGTTTGGTATAACTAAGAATACTAGAATTTCTCTACATACATTAAGCTAGCATGGAGTCACTTGAAGAGAAAAGTTACAAAACTGAAAAAATATGGCAGTCTTCCAGTCGTCCCCTCTCTCACTCCCTCTCCTCTCATTTCCCATTTCGCTCTTCCCTGGCAGAGGCCAGTTAATGAGTGACAGCTCTGAAATACTGAAATGCAGGGAACTATCATGGCTTCACCACAGGATGTGTGCAGATGGAGTTGGTGGCAAAAGTGCAGAAGTTTTATTGAGATAAAATACTAAAATATTTCCCTATCATATGAGGCACTAATATGTTTCTTTCCTTTTTAAATTAGAAAGATCCTCAAAAGTGGGATTCAGATACAAACTTACACAGTATCTCCAATGTATTAAAGGACAGAAAATGGTGCAAGGACTGCTCCCTGTACGTTCATAACTTCTAAACGATGCAGTGCAAAGTTAACTGTGGGTAGGGTGCGGAAGGAACGGAAAGGAAGAACAGAAGATTCAGAGTTGGTTCTTTTCCGACTTCCAAATGTTACAAACCAGCTGGTAATGTTTAGTAGCAATAATTTCATCTGCTAGGGGCTGCAATTAATTTCCCGTATTTGGGTAGGAAGAAAATATCATGTCTCCAAGAATGACGTACTGACAGGGAATTTAGTGACATCCACTAAAGGTAGATATATAGCTCCCAGGTATGAGAAAGTAGTCAAGGACTCAGCATAGATGATCTACAGACTGGACACATAGTTTGTGGAAACAAGCAGAATGAGTCAGTGCCCTCAAAAGAAGGGCTAAACAAAGAATTGGAAGATGAAAATGCAGAGGAGAGGGAGATGTCCTTCAATATCTGTTCTCTCTTTCTTCTATAGAATAACATTTTTCGTTGGACCCATGGCCCATTTAGAATAAAGAGAACAGTTTCCAGTGTCTCTTGCAGCTTGGTGTAGCTGTAGGACTAAGTACTAAACAGTGGTGTCTGGGCACCTTCCTCAGAAGATGGCTGGGGCATGCCCTTTTTCATCCTTTTCTCCATCCTGCAGCCTGGAATGGAGATGCCTGCACCTTCGACCATGAAAATGAGAATAGCCCCCTAGAAATGGCAAGTGGTGACAATTTCTGACAAAATTTTTGACAATGCTGTCAAAATACCCTTGAAACTATCTTTGGCACCTCTCTTTCATTAGATCACATTCCTAGAAGTGGGCAGAAGGATAAAAAAACATTCTCAAGGTTTTGATAGATGTAGCCAAACTGCTCTTCTGAAAGTTTAAGTTTACATGTGTTTCCCTCCTTCCTGGCCCAATACTGAGTTAATCTTTTTAAGATTAATTGTTAAGAGCTCTTTTCATGTTAACAGTATGGGCACCATGTTAAAAATGCTTCTTTCTAACTTACTTGCCTTTCATTTAGTTGGTTATTTTGTTCTTATGCAGAAATTTTAAATCTTTATGTAGTCAAATAAAGCCCTTTTAAAAAGTGGTTCCTGCCTTTACTATCATATATTTTTAATATTTTTATTTATTTTTTAAAAGATTTTATTTGTTTCTCTGAGAGAGAGAGAGCATATGTGTGTATATAAGCAGGGTGAGTGGTAGGCAGAGGGAGGGGAGAAGCAGACTTCCTGCTGAGTAGGGAGCCAGACATGGGGCTCAATCCCAGGACCCTGAGATCATGACCTCAGCCAAAGGCAGTGCTTCATTGACTGAGCCACCCAGGCCCCCTCCCCAATTTTTTTTTTTTAAAGTAGGCTCCACCCCCTGCATGTAGCCCAATGCAGCTTGAACTCACAACCCTGGGATCAAGACCTGAGCTGAGCTCAAGAGTCAGATATTTAACTGACTGAGCCACCTAGGTGTCCCTTTATTACCATACATTTAAAAAGCACCCCCCCCAATAAAAAAGTTAAAAAATAAAAAGCCTTCCTCGTGTCAAAAACTACATATATATTCACCTACATTTTCCTATTAATTTTTTACTTTCTTTGAATCTTTAATCCATGTGGGATTCACTTTCTCTACACATTTAGCTGATTGTACCAATGCCAGATTCAACACACTCAATAACAGTTATTAGTGTATATCTCTTCCTAATAATTACAAATTCCACTTTTATTATATTCTGATTTTTTGAATCAGTACTATTTTAATTATTGTTCATGCAAATAACTCACTATTTTTTTCCTTTTCCTTTTTTTTTTTTTTTAAAGCAGAAGTCTGTTTGGTTTATCCTTCCAGGTAAATGTTAGAAATACGTGGTTAGATTTGGCAGAACAAACAAACAAGAACAAACAGAAAAGGAATCCCTGAAATTTTAATTGGAATTGGTATTGAATGATGGAGAGAAATTTGGAGGGGGAAGAAGAATACATAACTTTAAAACATTAACTCTTCACATTCTCAAATGTGAAATGTTTCTCCATTTATTAAATTGTTCTTATGTCCCTTAGTTCTATAGTTTGTACAGTTTAGTTCTATAGTTTCCCTAAGTTCTATAGTTTGCGTTATTACACAAATTTCTAAGTATGGTTATAGTTCTTCTTTCTCTATATTATTATAAATAAGATTTTTAAAAACATATTTCTCTGTACTGGTATAGAGGAAACAATTTTAAAATTTATTTTGTAATTGATTTTTTTAAAGATTTTATTTATTTATTTGTTAGAGAAAGATCACAAGTAGGCAGAGAGGCAGGCAGAGAGAGGGGGAAGCAGGTTCCCTGCTAAGCAGAGAGCCCGATGCGGGGCTTGATCCCAAGACCCTGAGACCATGACCTGAGCCGAAGGCAGAGGCTTCAACCCACTGAGCCACCCAGGCGCCCCAGGGATCTGATCTTTAATGAAATCTTCCTAGATCCATATACAGGCAGGATTAGAAATTACTTATTTGGACTGTAATCCATAGAAGGAATCAGAGTTATTTTTTCTTTTTTCTTTGTGCTTTCTGCATTTTATATTTTTAATATACAAAAGTGAAAAAGAGGAGCAAGATATAGAAAGAAAAAGATAATCTCCCTTCTCTACATCCTTGAAGCACCCACTTATAATAATTGCTAGTGGTATCTTTCCATATCTTTTTCCTTCCTCACACAAGCTAAACACAAAAGTGTTTGTGTGTATGTATGTATGTATGTGTGTGTGTGCGTGCACGTGGGTTTTTTTTGTTTTAACATCAAAACAAAATAATAGTAAACCCATTACTTTGTGATTTTGTATAGTATATTGAAAATATGTTACTGCAAACAATTACAATAATGGTCTCAAGATCATTTGGCATACTTATTAGTAAAATGAAAGCAAATATGTTTTCTCAACCTACTACAGACTTAAAAATTGCAATGAGTATAAAAACATTTTAACTTCATTTTTAATTCTTTAAAAAATTTTTAATCCATTAGCAAGTATAGAAAATTGTAGAAAACTCAGCAAAGAAATTAAAAAATTAAAACTAAAGTTAATATACCAAAGGATATGGGCTCATAAATCAAAACAGCATCTTAAAACCATGAGGATAGTATTAATATAGAAAGGCTGAAAATGGTAAATAAAGCTCTCTTTCCTACCAGATAATAAGGTAATTAAAAACCACAAAAAAGAAATCCTATTATAGATGTTACTTACACTTAGTTATTACTCATCTTGTAGACAAAGGCTATTTTGAAGACACAAGCAAAATTAAGCCTCAACTGACCTCCACTTAATACGCTTTAACAAAACACAAGGGATAATACTCAAATGTATGCCTGAAATTAAATTTTCTAAAATAGAACTGCTAATAAGAGGAAAGAATAGAAATTACTGGCTAAGACAAAAAGATTATATTCTAAAAGTCATGACTATTCTAAAGTCATGACTTTGGTGAGATCTCTACATTATTCATTTGTTATTACTAAGTTTTCATAAAGTTTCTTCTCCAAGAAGCTCAATTAAACACCCTAATGAGTGTGAAACAATGAATATTCCTAAATTCTTCAATACAGAAAATGAGAAGGCAGTGTGGGAGTGGCAGAGGAGAGAGAGAAAAGTAAAAACAAAAGCAACAAAGTAAGTGAGATATCTTCCTCTCTCAAAAGTGAGCTAAACTGCAACTTCCGGTTCCTTGCACAACAATCCTTCTGTAAGAGCAAGATTTAAAGACAACGATGTCTTCCTGACTGTCAGGAGTCTGTTTTAAGTATATCTGATTCTGTTAGGCTGGAATGGGAGAGAGAACACAGTGGGGAACCAAATTAATCTAAAAGAGGCATGAGACTGGAGAAAGACCTAAAAACTCTAGTGCTATGTATGTTGAGAATAATAATTTTCAAAGTTAACAGTTTTGAGAAAGGTAACAACATTAACTGCGGTGGTTAAAGGAAGAGATCCTAAGAATGGTGTTTTGCTTTTTTGCCAGCAATAAAATGGATTTTGTGGGTAGGGAAGTCAGGGAAACCTACAATGGTAGTTCAAGTTTGAAATAATTAGATATTTGGTAGGAGAACTGGTAATTAGAAAGGGGACTAATGATTAGGTAGCATCTCCAAATGCTATTCCCCTCATCTCCCAGCCAGTGCTCCCCCTCTTTCCCTAATTGCTTTGACCCTGAATAACACATCTCTCTTCCCATCAGACTTGGTCTCCCTATCAATGTTTTGGGTCTCTTCCCCTCCTCCCTTGGGGACTTCATTCCCTTGATTATCTTCAGTCAATCCTCAAACTCCTGCCATTAGCTCTTTCCTTTTGGCATACAAAAACCCTCGAGTTTCTCATATCTAAACCCAAACCAAAAGAAAAGAAAGAAAAAGTTCCTTTAACCTTATGTACCCTTTTAAAGTATCGTCTTATCTCTCGTCTTTTCACCAGCCACTCCTGGAAAGAGGTCTACTTCTTCCTGATTCGCTCTTCACCCCGAAGCAGTCTGGCTTTAGGCCTCACCATCTCACTGAGGCTTTTCCACTTGAATGTGACATTGACCTTCTAAGTGTCAAATCTAATCTCCGTTACTGGTCCTCCTATGAATGAATCCTGCTGAAGCTTTTTATACATTCACCTCCTCTTTCTTGAGAAGAACTCCTCCCTCAGTATCTAAGACATTCTGTTCTTTCTTCTCTGGATGCCCCACAGGGACTCCCATCTCAGTCTGCCTTTTGTTACTCTCCCTCACTAGTCATGACCCCAGGGATGCCAGGTCCAAAATTACCCGCAATTCTGAATCTCTAGCCCAGGCAGTTATTTCTGCGGAGCTCTGATTCTGAACATTTGACAATACTTGTATGTCCCAAACTGATTCAGCATGTCCCTCCTTAAAAAAAGTCACTCATTATTTCTTAACTTAGTGAATGGAGCCATCCCTTACCCAGTTGTTCAAGTAAAACATCTGGGAATCATCTGCGATTTGTCCCTCTTCCTTACTCCCCAGATCGAATCGCTAAGGACTACAGTTTCTCCCAAACCTGTCTCTTTGTATTTTTTCCATTGCCTTTGTTCATTTCTCATTTGGACCATGTCATAATGCAACAGTCTCCTTAGTGATTTCTCCGACTCTAATCTCAATCCTTGCAACCTAGTTTCTAGAGGAGATGTGTTCTAATTTTTCAGTGCCTCTCAGTCATCGACAAGCTACCTTCTCAACTCTGTATGGCATCAATGTACCTGCCCACCCTCCTTCCGCATACCCAATACTTCCCAGCTCAACTTTATGCTCCAGCAACACTGAACGTGTCTTCCTGCATCCAATTCTTCGATACGTGCTGTAGCACCATTTTCCCACTTGTCTGCTTGGTATATTCTTACTTATTTTTAGGCATCTGTTTAAAGGCTAATTTCCTTAACAGCAGCCCTTTTCTCTATCAGGTTTTTTTCTATCAGTGTTTTTTTTTTTTTATACATCCTCAACTGTAATTTTGAAAATTCTTCCATTAAACAATCACCTTACCGCATTATAGTTGTTCACAGGGACATCTTAAGCACTTAACTGGCTTACAGTGGGATATTAAAAGAGATCTCTTATCCCAGAACAGTAGTTATCAAACTATTTCCCTAACCTAAAAAGCTTTGTAACAACAAATGTCCAGAAAGGTCTTTTAATTAATTTTAAGCTATCAGAGATTAAGGAATAAGAGACCACTTCTTATTTTTGTTTAACACGGCCAAGTACAGGATCTAGCACAGAGTGGTAAAGCTCTGTAGCATTTACCCACTGAGAATTTCATTGGACAAACATCGTTTGGACAACTGTTATTAGCCAGAAACCATTCTTGGTGCCAGGACACAGGGATGAACATGACAGTCAAGATCTCTACCTTAGAGGAATTTAAAATGTGAAGGAGAAGACAGATATTTAAAAAATTATTTCTAAAGTATATGATGAGAGCTTGACAAGAGACTACAGAAACATTTATTGGGAGACTGAATCCATCTTTTCTCCTGAGTGAATCAACTTTAAACAGTGCCTAGAAAGACAGGCAAATGACAAGTAAGATAAAGACAGGAGTGCTGATGCTCGAGAAGTCCAGGAAGACAGAAGCACAGATACTGCAGACGGGAAAACAGCAAGGAAAAGGCTGAGAGGTGCCCGGAGCTAAATTGTGAAGGGATTTCTAAGAGAAATTTAAGCTTTGTGCTTCACATAACCGGTTTTTATGTCTCCGTGAATCAAGCCACTAAATTAAACACCTGTTTTCTAAAAGTACCACATTCCTGAGCCCTCAGAAGAAAAAATACTCCAAATAAAATTCTGCACAGACTTCCCATCCCATGGCAGCCACTGTGACTAAGCATCGAGGAAACAGATTAGGCTGGAGATGTTTCACTTGCACATCACCAGGGTGTGGGAAAACGAAAACAACTGAGACTCGGAACTCTCAAAAGTTATCAACAGAGCTCTAACTATGAACTCATTGTGCCAAACAACATATTAAGTGTTCACTTTTGAAACAGTAAGAGTGTGTTTTACCTTTTCATTTGGGATAGAACATGAGATCCTAATCTTTTTTGGTTTTCCATTCAGATGAGCACAGTAAATGGGATCATACTTCTATAATACAGGTACTTTTTTTTGGAAAGTCTGTGAACACTTTAATTTAAAAGCCATGGGACAGCAACCTAGAGGAGCTCTGACCATGCAAAATGTTTTATAAATAGTTCCATGTGCCCTGTTCATCTGGAGTCTCACTAGAGATGGATAATGACCTTGTATTTTGTACTCATTTACTCTGAATTAGCCAAACCTCTGTTTTTAATTACGTACTTAATTCACCTAGCATGGTCTAATTACAGAAAACAAAACATCATTTAAACAAAAGGTGGCCTTGAACTTAATCTATCAAAACACCAGTTAGTTTTAAAAGTTTTTGGTTCTTAATAAACTGCCAAGACATGCAATAGCAATTTTCCAAATGTGATCATACGCTTTTATAGCAACAGATTTACTACATAATCAAACATCTGTATATACTTTGAAATCTCAATGTGCTGTCTCACTATTAATGCAAATCTGCTTAAATTTTGATAGACCTAAAAAGTCTTAAAGCTGAAGTACTACACAACAATTCTTACATACTCAAGGTCATTTTGGCCTTGAAATGATAAGTTATTATAACCATGGCTACTTATTTGCGAAATGGTCCAGAACTCCATATAAACTCATTTTTTGAATTTTCCCGAACCCCCCCAGTGCAGTAGCACTTCTCCTCAGCGCTACTAGAGCACCTACGTATCTCTCAACCAACAGTGTTTATAGTGCTGAATTGTGATTCCTGGTTTAAAGATCTGTTCCCTGACTAGATTGCCAACTTCACAAAAGCAGAATGTATGCCTTTTATCTCTGTATCTCCAACACGGGGCATGATGCCTGACCCCATAGCCAGTCCTTAATACATGTTTGTTGCATTAATGTATTTTAACACAAAACTATAGAGACTCTCTCAATTTGCAGATGACATGATCTTGTATATATATAGAAAGTCCTAAGAAATCTACCAAAAAACTCCTAGAACTCATAAATGAATTCTGTAAGGATACAGGATCAACATACAAAAATCAACTATATACCTATACAGTAGCAATGGGCAAACCAAAAGCAAAATTAAGAAAAAATATTCCACCAGAAAGCACAAGTATTTAGGAATAAATTTAACAAAGGAGGTGCAACACTCAGACTATGAAAACTACAAAACATTGCTGAAAGAAATTAATGATGACCCCAATAAATGAAAAGACATCCCATGTTCACAGACTAGAAGACTTAAAGTTGTTCAGATGGAAATAGTACCCAAAATGATCTACAGAACTGAGAGATTCAATACAGTACCCCCCAAATCTCAGCTGGTTTCTGTGTTGAGCTAAGCCTAAAATTCATATGGAAATTCAAGGAATTTAAAATAGCCAAGGCATACAATGTAATACCATTCAGTCTTAGAAAGAAAGGAAATCCTACCAAGCTACAACAGGGATGAATCTTGAGGACATCATGCTAGTGAAATAAGCTAGTCACTAAGACAAATGTTATATGAGTCCATTTATATAAGATATCTAAAATAATCAAATTCATAGGAACAGAAGTAGAATAATGATTACCAGCAGCTGTGGGGAGGGGTAATAGGGAGACAGTTAAATGGGCACAGAGCTTCACTTCTGCAAGAGGAACAGAGTTCTGCAGATGGGTCATACAATAATATGAATGTACTTAACGACAGTGAACTGTACAATAAAACATGGTTGAGATGGGGGTACCTAGGCAGCTCAGTCTGTGAAGAGTCTGCCTTTCGCTCAGGTCCTGATCCCAAGGTCCTGGGACTGAGCTCATCTGGAGCTCCCTGCTCAGCAGGGAGTCTGCTTCTCCTTCCCCCTCTGCCCCTTCCCCCACTTGTGCTCCCTAGCATGCATGTGCACACACTCTCTCAAATAAATAAAATCTTTTAAAAAATGATGGAGATGGTAAATTTTATGTTATGTTTTTTACAAAAACAAAAAAAAAAAGGATTTTTAAATAGCCAAAGCAATCTTTGAAACCAACAACAAAGTGGGAGGACACACACTTCCTGATTTCAAAACTGACTACAGGGCTACAATGACCAAGATAGTGTTGTACTGGCAGGAGGACAGGCATATATAGCAACGGAATCAACTGAGAGTCCAAAAATAAATCCTCACATTTATGACCAATTGCTTTTCTGTAAGAGCGCCAAGACAATTCAATGGGGGGAAGAACAGTCTTTTCAACAAATGGTACTGGGACAGCTGGAGAGCAACATGCAACAGAGTGAAGTTGGACTCCTGTCTCACACCAGATACAAAATTATCTGCAAATGGATCAGAGGCCTAAATATAAGAGCTGAAACTATAAGACTCGTGGAAGAAAACATAAGAGTAAATCTTTACAACCTTGCATTAGGCAAAACTTAGATATGATACCAAAATACAAGCTGGACAAAACAAATGAGCTGAACTTCACCAAAATTAAAAACTTTTGTGCTTCAAAGGACTCCATCAAGATAATAAAAAGACAACAAGAGAAAATGCCTGTAAATCATATATGTAATAAGCAATTTAATGTGGACTATATAAAGAACCCTTACAACTCAATAATAAAAATACTAATAACCAAATTTAAAAATGGGCAAAAGATCTGAATATATGCAAATGAGAAATAAACATGTGAAAGGATATTGACATGATTAGCCACTAGGGAAGTACAAATCAAAACCACAATAAGATAGCACTTCATACCCACGAGAATGGCCATAATCAAAATATAGATAATAGCAAGTACTGGTGGAATGTGGAAAAATTAGAACCCACACAAAAACTGCTGGTGGGAATGGAAAATGGTGCAGCCTAGAAAATAGTCCGGCTGTTCCTCAAATGATTAAAACCTAGCACTATCATATGATTTGCAATTCCATGCCTGGGTATATGCCCAAGAGAAATGAAAAGTCCACACAAAAACTGGTACAATATTGTTCAGAGCAGCATTATTTGTAATAACTAAAAGATGGAAAGAATCTAAATGCCCATCAATTCGCAAATGGATTAACAAAATGAGGTACATTGCTACAATGGAATATTCTCAGCCATAAGCAGGAATGAAGGACTGATAGATACTGGAACATGGATGAACCCTTAAATCACTTTGCTATGTGAAAGAAACCAGACACAAAAAGCCTCATATTGCATGATTACATTTGGATGAAATGTCTAGACTGGGCAAATGTATAGAGACTGAGGAGACAGAAAGTAAATAGGTGATTGCCTAGGAGTTGTGGGGGAGAGTTGGGGATGCTGCCTGGGGGTGCTGGTTTAATTTTGGGGGTGATGAAAATGTTCCAAAGTTGATTGTGATGATAGATGCCCAACTCCATGATGATGCTAATATAGTGATATTTCAACTGAATTGTATACTTTAAATAAGTGAGTCATGAATTATATCTCAGTAAAGCTGTTACTTACGTACCCAGTGCCTACAATATGAAATGGCTGAAGTATGTTTCTGGGAAAGCAGCAAACAATGATGTGAAAGCACAGGCTGCAAACGACTGAAATAACGTCTTTGCACCTAAACTGTTTCCTGATTCCTGACAGAAGAACTACTAGAAATATAAGCAATTTATTTACATTTTAGATATACTACAACACAGACACAAAAACACTGTCCTTCTCAGATAAGAATATATGGCCACTACCGTGCTCATAAATAACCTAGTTAAGGAAGCCACCGTTCAAATTCCAAAGTAAGTTTTCTTAAAAAGCAATTAGGCAAAATTAGAAAGTAAGAAGATACAAGAGAGGATTAGAAATTTCATACAGAAAATGGCAGCAGCAACCAAAGAAAAACAGTTGCTGAGTAATAGAAGGCCGTAAGCCTGCCATGAAAGGGGTGTCGGCCTGGCGAAATGAAATATTAGATGTGTGTCCAGTAAAGTGAGAGCTGGGAAGCTAAGAGAATTCACAAAAGAGTAAGCCTAGATGTAGGTGAAAGATGGGAAGGAACAGTAATTAGAGCTAAAGCTCTCATTAGAGCAGGTAGGGAGAGCTGGCTTAGAATGTTATTTTAAAAATACATGAGAAAAAAGAAAGTCTCCCAAATCTTTCTGTTTTAAATTTCCCTGTGATGTGGACTGACTCAGGAGTAGAGAAAATGTCTATTACCGAGTTCTTCTGGCGGGGTGTAGCAGGAGAGGGAACTCTAAGAAAGCAGCTAATGAGAAGAGATCCCAGAAACTAGTTCTCGTGTTCCATTCCAGAGCAACATGGGTCTCCCCAAGGTAAGCAACAGAACAGGAGAGGTAACTCCCCCGCCCCCTTGATAAGTATCACGAAGCACGACGTGGCTCTGCGGTTCAAGAGATTTTGTTCACAAAATAAATCATTATTTTATGTTACTGTGATAATTTTTTTTTTTAATCATTATCTGGAGGCTTAGGGAGGATTTTTTGCACTTAAAGAATTTATGAACCCAAACTGCTCAGATCACCCAGATCACCAATGACCTCCTTGTTGCTAACTACCCAAGAGTAAATTAGCAGTCCTCACGTTTCCTGAGCTTGAATCGAATAGGGACTATTTCAGAGTGCTCTGCTTTTAGAACTCTATTCTCACATGACTTCCAGGATACCATGCTTTCCTGGGTTCCTGCCTCCTTGATTGTCCCTTCATAGTCCTTTTGGTGGTCCACTCCCTCCATCCTCTTCATCTTTTCAGAAACAACATAATGTCCCACTTTCACCTGTTGTGTTTATCTACATTTTCTTAACACAAATTTAATATTTAAAAACGTATGCAATTAAAAGACTACTTTGGAAAATAGTTTAACCTTTCATTTAAAAAAAAAAGAAAAAGAACTCTAAATGAAGTGATATGCTATGCATGAATTGGAAGATTCAAAACTCATAAATATCTCAATTCTCTCCAAGTTAACTAAATGTTTAATAGAGTCTACTCCAAATGTCACAGAAATGTTTGTGCAACTTGATATACTGAGTCTAAAATTTACACAAACAGAGAGGGAGGCAAACCACAAGGTACTCTTAACTCTGAGGAACAAACTGAGGGTTGCTGCCGGTGAGGTGGGTGGGAGGATGGGGTAAGTGGGTGATGGGCATTAAGGAGGGCACGTGATGTAATGAGCACTGGGTGTTACATGCAACTAATGAATCACTCAATTCTACCCCTGAAACTAACAATACAATATATGGAAGTGCAATGGGTCCAGGGTAGCCAAGGACTCTGGAAGTAGTTGATCAAGGTAGGGGAACTTGCTCTACCACAAAACTAGACTTCTATTAAAGCTATAATATTTGGGACGCCTGGGTGGCTCAGTTGGTTAAGCGGCTGCCTTCGGCTCAGGTCATGATCCCAGCGTCCTGGGATCGAGTCCCACATCGGGCTCCTTGCTTGCTCTGTCAAATAAATAAATAAAATCTTTAAAAAAAAAAGCTATAATATTTAAGACAGTATGGTATTTATTTAATTAAGCAAATAGACTAATAAAATACACCACAGAGCCTCCAAATAGAATCTTTCATATATAGATACTTATGAGAGAGATGACATTTCATAGAGAAAGGATGGATTTTTCAATCCTTTCAATATATGGTACTGGGATTAGTTATGAAATTAGACCCCTACTCGACTAAAAAACCAAAGTGCCTGAAACTTAGGTCCACACAAACATGTGCACCATGTTTATAAGCAGCTTTGTTCATTATTTCCAAAACTGGAAACAACCAAGATAACCTTCAATATGTAAATGCATAAACAAACTCTGGTGCATCCATACAATGGAATATTATCCAGCAATAAAAATAAATGAGCTATCAAGCCATGAAAAGACAACGAGGAACCTCAGATGTAAATTGCTAAGTAAAAGCAGCTAGTCTGTAAAGGCTATATATTGTACATGATTCCAATTATGTGATATTTTAGAAAATAAAAACTAGAGAGGCAGTAAAAAAAAGATGAATAACTGCCAGAGGTTTGAGGGAAGAGATGGATGGATGAAGGGGTAGAATGCAGGGGAGTTTTTCAGGGCAGTGAAACAATTCTGTATGAAACTGTAATGGTGGGTGCATGGCATTATGTATCTGTCAAAATCCACAGAACTGTACAATACAGAGAGTAAACACTAACATACACTATGGGCTTTAGTTAATGCTGATGTGCTGCTACTGGTTTCTCAGTTGTAATAAATGTAACACAGTCACATAATTTGTTAATATGAGATGGGGGGGTGGTGATAAAGGGAGTTAGAGGGAATATCTGAAAACTACTTTCTGCCCAGTTTTTCTGTAAACCTAAAACTCCTCTAAAAAAATAAAGTCTACTAATTAAAATAAAACAACATGGGTGGTAAAACTATAAAATTTTAGGGGTCAACAAATAGAATACATTTATGTTCCCTTAAATATGATGCAGAAAGTACATACCTTAACAAAGGGTATTGAATTCAATTATACTAAAACTAAGAATTTGTCATTAAAAAAATGAAACAAGATGGGATCGGGAGGGAGACAAACCAAAAGAGACTCTTAATGTCATAAAACAAACTGAGGGGGGTGGGGGGAAGAGGGGTTGGAAGAGGGTGGTGGGGTTACATTATATGTTTAAATAAAGCTTAAATAAAAAAAAAATGCTACAGAGAATGAAAAGACAAGCCATAAAATGGGAAATTGTATTTGTAGCACAATAGAACTGGAAAAAAAAATCCAGAATGTGTGAATACCTCCTACAATCAGTAAGAAAGGACAACCTTAGTGGAAAACTGAAAGACTTGAACAAGCACTTCTCAGAAGAGGAAATCAGAATGGCCAAACTCCCGAGAACACATAAAACTATATTCAGTCCTGTTGGGGATTCAGGTAAACATGATCTAAAACTGTAACAGAAGACCATTTGATAGCTACCACATTGGTAAAAAAATTCAAAAATCTGGCAACAGCAAGAATTAGGCATACTGAGCAGTGCGAAACATGTACAAAACCCTCCACAGCAGTGCTGTTTATGACGATGAAAAAAAAGAAATGACTCAAATATTAGCCACTATAGAATGGACATACAAAACTAGAGAATAATCATTTAACTGAATACCATATAACACTGAAAATGTATGAACTAGGGTTTCTCGCATCAACATGGATGACCCCCAAAACATCCTGTTTAACATCCCCCACAACAACGAAATTCATTTGGACTTCAACTCCGAGAAAGGTAAGAATAAATTTGTGTGAAGTCACTAAAAAAAAGCGTGTGTGTGTGTGTGTGTGCACGTGCGCGTGTGTGTGTATGTGTATTTAAGAATCCATACCTGGTTGGGAGAATTACAAAGAAAAGAACAGAATTACCACAAAGCAAAGATAGGGGATATTTCTACGGGGAGTGGAGGAGGACACATGGGGCTTCTATGGAATTGGAATTGATATTGCTTGGCCTAGGTGGTGGCTATTTGGGCATGTGTGTAATTATTCTTTAAACTGCAAATACAATATTTGGGTCACAAAATGTAAGAATGTAAATACAAATATAAGAATTATAAGAAAGTAGAGGTAGAAACAAAAAATAAATAAAAGCAACTTTAGAAATATAGTTCAGTATGTTGTCTTGTCAAATATTTTTTAAATGTTACGTATCTCGACAACAGGAGAGTAACATAACTTACAGAAAGGGAAAGGGAGTATATATTTTTCCCAAACCCTTTGTGGTAAATTTAAAATATCCCTAGAAAAGTTAAAATAATAGGACAATGAACACACCTCTATATACTCTCTGCTTTGGTTCAACAGTTATTAACATTTTACTATATTTGTTTGCTTGCTTTTTACACACACACACACACACACATTTACTTTTTATTTTGAACCACTGGAAAGTATATGCAGAACATCCTGGTATTTCACACCTAAATACTTCAGCACACATCTTCTGAGAATAAGTACATTTTCCTATATCACTGCTTACTATTACTGTGCCCAAGAAGATGGTTGGTAAGTCTATAAAATCACCTAATATCCAGGGACTACATATCATTTTGAAGAACAGAAAGTTCGGGAAACATATATAACAATAAAGCTAATTGAAAGGTTACCCACAATAAATTCACTGAATATTCCGGCAGAATATTTATTTTTAAAAAATCACTGTATTTATTACTTACAAATAATGTTTATCTAGGTCAAGATGGGTGGTGACAAATTTCCCAACAAATTTTTAAATTAAAAAAAAAAAAAGAAAGAAAAAAAAAATCCCATGAAAGCAAAAAAAAAAAAAAAAAATCCCAACACGTGGTTGACACTGGAATGGAATATCTGCAATCAGAAACTCTCCAGGAAACCCAAGCTATGTGGTCACTGCAAACAGGTTACAAGGAGATCAGGATGGTTCTGTTCTAAGGCAAGTTTAACAGGGACTATATAGGGAAGTTATCCTGCGCCAGACCCACGGGGGAAAAACAGTATAAAAATCAAGACTCCCACACTGGATGAGCTAGGCTCTTGGGGCATAATTATATATGTATTACAACTGATTTTCAATATACAGAAAATTTCACTACCCTGTCCTGAGAGTCTACTTAAAAATATTTTATTTCAGGGACGCCTGGGTGGCTCAGTGGGTTAAGATGCTGCCTTCGGTGCGGGTCATGATCCCAGGGTCCTGGGATAGAGTCCCGCATGGGCTCCTTGCTCTGCGGGGAGCCTGCTTCTCTCTCCGCCTCTGCCTGCCTCTCTGCCTGCTTGTGTGCTTTCTCTCTCTCTCCTTCTCTCTGACAAATAAATAAATAAAATATTTTAAAAAAATATTTTATTTCAGGGGCACCTGGGTGGCTCGGTGGGTTAAAGCCTCTGCCTTCGGCTCAGGTCATGATCCCAGGGTCCTGGGATAGAGTCCCGCATGGGCTCCTTGCTCTGTGGGGAGCCTGCTTCTCTCTCCGCCTCTGCCTGCCTCTCTGCCTGCTTGTGTGCTCTCTCTCTCTCTCTCTCCTTCTCTCTGACAAATAAATAAATAAAATATTTAAAATATATATTTTATTTCAGGGGCGCCTGGGTGGCTCAGTGGGTTAAAGCCTCTGCCTTCGGCTCAGGTCATGATCCCAGGGTCCTGGGATCGAGCTCCGCATTGGGCTTTCTGCTCGGCAGGGAGCCTGCTTCCCTTCCTCTCTCTCTGTCTGCCTCTCTGCCTGCTTGTGATCTGTCTTTGAGGTAAATAAACAAAAAATCTAAAAAATATATATATATATTTTATTTCAGGCTTCAAGTTACATCTAGCTGCCTTAAGAAATACTTTGTATTATCTATTATTATTCTGAGAGTTGGTAAATTTCTAAATCAAAAAGATGTTCTTGTCATCCTGCTATTATAATCCCCTATCTAGCAGAGAGGTAGAAAAAATAGTCATGGCTCAAACTGTAGGATTCTATTTATGTGAAATGTCAAGATAGGCAAATCCATAGAGACAGAAAGGAGGTTATGGTTGCCTAGGGCTGGGGGAGGGCGATGTCAGTGGGAAACGAGGAATGACTGCTAATGGGTAGGGGATTTCTTTGGCGGGCGATGAAAATATTCTAAAATTCATTGTGCTGTTAGCTGTGCAACTGTGTATATCCTAAGAAAAACCCCACTGAATTGTATACCTTAAATGAGAATTATGTGACATGTGAATTATATCTCAATAAACTTGTTATAAATTTTTAAAAAATAGTTACTGTTGATGATATTTTAGTTTAAAAATAAGACATAATTTAGAAAAATACTATGGGAAAATGAATTTAAAATAAAGTTCTTAACAACTGAGAACTAAGAATTACTATTATAATATGACAAATTAATTAAAGTAAGCCAAATTATTGGTGCATGTCTTCCAAAAGTTTTCCAGTAAATATTTTAAACATATGGTCTTGATCTCTTTTAAGATGCAAAAGAATTAGGAAAGGTCAAGTAAAAACTAATGATGTATTCTTACATGCCTTATAAAATGAATAAACAAAAGCTCAGGGAAATTGATCTAAAAAAGTAAAAAGCCTTCTAAAACTCATCCCAAATTTGCCCAATCAAGTCTTTTCCTAATCATCTACCTTTGACTTTTTTTAATCTACGAAGTTTGTCTAATGATCTAACCTGATAGAGATTCAGCATATGATGAAAGGGAACTCGCAGAAAGTAAAATAATTATAGGAACAAAATACCTTTCCCTCTCTTCACTTGGACAAAATATGTTTAGACAGGATTAAATAGCAATTTCTGAGGCGGTTCTCTAAGGTTTTCCTAAGTACTCTTACGGCTGGCCCATCAATATAAATTGTGTTTTACTTTTAAACCTCTTAAAAATTGCACACATAACTCATGCTCATAACAATTTTAGATAGAGGGCTGTGTCTATATGTGTGTGTGTGCAAAATGTATTTTTGTTTGAAAAATCTAGATTCATAGCATTAAAATACTTAGGCTGTTTTATATAAGCTACCTTGTGAACGCTGTGTTCAGTTTGGTAACTATTACGCAGATTATTAATAGGCTGGTGAATTTAATGAAAACACTTTAATGGAATTATTCTTTACGGAAAATTACTTTGACATACTTTAAATTTTGATTTGACTTCTCTTACCTAGTAATCAAACAGCTCTTCCAGCAACGATGGCATAAAATAGACCAATCTCATAAAACCTAAGCTTAGATTTATTATAGATTAAGACTTTCAAACTTTCAACTGGCCATAAATCAAAGTACATCCTGGGAATAAAACAAATATAAAATGGGAACATAGTCATACTCTAACAAATAGTCTTTTAACAAGACTGTAAGTAAACCTAAAGTTTATCAATATGAAATAATTTATCTGCATATTAAAATTAGTTAGTATTGCCTATACTATGAAAAATCCTATTTTTAACTCACAGAAGTTACTTATAAAATAATAAAACTCAACCATAAAAATTAGTCTAATACTTTTCTAACACTTGCTAGGCTTTTATTTGAAAGCTATCTTTTCCTCACTAACATTTATTAAAGTCACTTCTTCTTTAATAAAAATAAGTTCTTTACCTTGAAATTTTATAGGGTTCAATATCAAAGTATTTTATTAAATGGCAACATAGAATAAATTCAAAAGAAAGGTTTAAAAAACAAAAGCACTAGGCTCTAAAAAGAATCATGTCAATACTGGTGCTCAGGTTACACAAAAATATTTTTAAAAAAAGAACAGAAACTGGCATAATGAAAGAATATAATTTTGAAACTTATCATTCTAAAACATAATGAATTTCCATAACGAAGAAAGGATTACCAGGGACACTTGATGCCATTTTCTTATACTGCTATTAAGTATTATTTAACAGTCAAATTCAATTTAATGCCTAATTCAGAGCCACCCCACAAAAATGCAAGTCCTATTTTTGTCTATGTCAAAAGTTGGTTATGTATGCTATTGTTCTCCTTGCAAATTCTTAATTGGTTTTGCAAATAAGTACAAAAGTTTTGCCAGGCCAAATGGTCCCATGTTCCTTAACCCCACTCACGGACTTTTTCTTCTTTTTTTTAGCCCCTGTAACATCAGAGGACTTTGTCCTTTTTCCTTTAAACTGTAAATAAATCCTAACTGGTTATAAGACTTATTTGTAGGTGCTCTCAATAATATTATGAACTAGTATCCTTTTGAACTATGAATGATTTACATAAGACATTTAAATCCAGTTTTTTACAGCCAGAATTCACATTTGAACAAATAAGCAAACCCCAAACAGACTAAAAGTAAATCTAAAGATGTACTATTAGTTTCATAAGTAACTAATTTTTGTTAAGTTTAATAAAGTCACTAGCAGTGATCTGCTTCAATTCTGCAAGCATCTGATTTGACTAGGGGTTAGGATCTAAAGTCTAACAGCTGCATACAGTTAAAGTGGGAGGCCCTTTATTCTGAGTAAAGTGGGAAGAGCAGATCACAGTACAGGGATGTTTTGCAAGTGGTTCCCTTGACTGAATTAGTTTTTAAAGGGAAATAAAAAGACACAGAGAGGGTACTTACAATACTTTTGCTGAATAAACAAAAGATTAAAAGGTTAAAAAAAGAGGTTTAAGTGTTGGCATGTTACTCTAAAAATAGTAACTAAAAGGAGAACCTTATATATTAATTTATATTAAATCAAGTAATCCCATGTAAGTCTCAAAAAACAGAAATAATAACATGTTCTAACCTCAAAGTTAACCTTATTAATATTTTCCCATGCTCTGGAAATACTAATTAAAAAATCAGTTCCCATTAGATAAATGAACAAAGTCTAGTGAGAGGAGTGCTTATTCATATGTGTTGAATTTAAATCACTTCAGATGCAATATTTAGTAATTTAATGTTTACGTATCTAGCAAATTTGAAAATATAACAATGTAAGATACTTAATTTTAAAAATATGAAGTAGCTACCTGTGATATACCTGTATATTATGCCTGTGATTATTTTTATTCATTGGAGATACAAAAAATTAAATGAAATTTCCTTCTATTCTAAGAATCAGAAAGAGAATATAGAATCTTGTTTAAGCATTTAGAACATTTTCCCTTAAAGGAAAGCTCAATTGATCCTACCCTAATTATAAGAAGCCAAATCTGTGAGATAAATTAATATGAAATTGTGTACAAGTATGAACTACTATATTTCTTGGATGCATTCTCTTGAACTGTTATCATTTCCCGATGTGGGGCTCGATCCCAGTACCCTGAGACCATGAACTGAGCTGAAGGCAGAGTTTAACCCACTGAGCCACCCAGGTGCCCCTGGAAAATACTTTTTATTTATTTATTTATTTATTTTTCTTTTATTTTTTTTTGAAGATTTTATTTATTTGAGAGAAAGACAGTGAGAGAGAGCATGAGAGGGGAGAAGGTCAGAGGGAGAAGCAGGGTCTCCGTGGAGCTGGGAGCCCGATGGGGGACTCGATCCCAGGACTCTGGGATCATGACCTAAGCCAAAGGCAGTTGCTTAACCAACTGAGCCACCCAGAAGCCCTGGAAAATGCTTTTTAAAAAGGACAACAAAACACAGGGATATCTACTCTCACCATTTTATTTAACATAGTACTGCAAGGCTAACCACAGCAACCAGACAACAAAAAGGAATGAAACACATCTAAATCAACAAGGAAGAAATAAAAGTTTCATTGTTTGCAGATGACGTGATACTATATCTAAAAAAAACCCGGAAGAGTCCACCAAAAAATTGCTAGAACTGATAAACAAATTCAGTAAAGTCACAGGATACAAAATCAGTCTAAAAATCTATTGCAGCATTGTCTGGGTGGCTCAGGCGGTTGAGCGGCTGCCTTCAGCTTGAGTCATGATCCCAGGATCCTGGGATCAAGCCCCATTCAGAGGAGAGCCTGCTTCTCCCTCTCCCTCTGCCTGCTGCTCCTCTACTTGTGCTCTCTCTCTCTCTCTGTCAAATAAATAAATAAAATCTTTACAAAAAAATCTGTTGCGTTTCAATACACCAACAATGAAGTAGCAGAAAGAGAAATTAAATCAGTCCCATATACAATTGTACCAAAACCAGTAAGATACCTAGGAATAAACCTAACCAAAAAGGTAAAAGACTTGTTCCCTGAAAACTATAAAACTGATGAAAGAAACTCAAGATGACACAAAAAAAAAATGGAAAGACACTCCATGCTCATGAATTGGAAGAACAAATACTGTTAAAATGTCTATACTACCCAAAGCAACCTACACATTTAATGCAATCCCTACCAAAATATCAACAGCATTTTTCACAGAGCTGAAACAAACAATCCTACAATTTGTATGAAACCAGAAGCGACTCTGAATAGCCAAAGCAACCATGAAAAAGAGAAGCAAAGCATCATAATTCTGGAACGGAAGTTATATTACAAATTGTATTATGTAACAGTATGGTACTGGCACAAAAATAGACACATAGATCAATAGAACAGCACTGAAAATCCAGAATAAACCCACAACTATATGGTCAATTAATCTTCAACAACACAGGAAAGAATATCCATTGAGAAAATACAGTCTCTTCAACAAATGCTGTTGGGAAAACCAGACAGCCACCTCCAAAAGAATGAAACTGGATCACTTCCTTATAGCATATACAAAAATAAATTCAAATGGATGAAAGATCTAAGCATGAGACCTGAAATAAAAATTCTAGAAGAGAACACGGGCAGGAACTTCTCTGACATTGGTCATAGCAATTTCTTTCCTAAGGTATGTCTCCTGAGGCAAGGGAAACATAAGCAAAAATAAACTACTAGAATTTCATCAAAATAAAAAGCTTCTGCATAGCGAAGGAAACAATCAACAAAACTAAAAGGCAACCTACAGAATGGGAGAACATATCTGCCAATGACATATCTGATAAAGAGTTAATCTCTAAAATATATAAAGAACTTATAAAATTCAACACCCCAAAACCAAATAATCCTATTAAAAATGGGCAGAAGACGTGAACAGACATTTTTCCAGAGAAGACATCCAGATGGCCAACAGACACATGAAAAGATGTTCAACTCATTCATCACCAGGGAAATGCAAATAAAAACTATAATGAGATATCACCTCAAGCCTGTCAGAATAGCTAAAATCAGCAAAAAAAGAAACAAGAGGTGTTAGCGGGATGTGGAGAAAAGGAAACACTCTTGCACTTCTGGTGGAAATGCAAACTGGTACAGCCACTCTGGAAGACAGTATGGAGATTCCTCAAAAAGTTAAAAATAGAACTACCTTCTAATCCATCAATTGTGCTACTAATGTTCACCCAAAGGATACAAAATTACTAATTCAAAGGGATACATGCACCCTAATGCTTACAGCAACATTATCTATATTAGCTGAATTATGGAAACAGCCCCAGTGTCTATCAACTGATGCATGGATAAAGCAGATGTGGTATACATACACAATGGAATATTACTGGGCCATCAAAAAGAATGAAATCTTGCCATTTGCAATAACATGGATGGAGATAGCGAGTATAATGCTAAGTGAAATAAGTCAATCTGAGAAAGACAAATCCAGTACGATTTCACTCACATGTGGAATTTAAGAAATAAATGGGTGAAGGGGGAGAAAACAAGAGAGAGCGAAGCAAACTGAGAGACTCTGAACTATGCAGAACACACTGATGGTTACCAGAGGGGAACTGGCTAGGGGGATGGGTGAAACAGGTGATGGGGATTAAGGAGGGCACTTGTGATGAGCACTAGGTGTTGTATGGAAGTGCTCAATCACATATTGTACATCTGAAAATAATATTTCATTGTATATTAACTAAAATTTAAATAAAAAATGACAATAAAAATGGTGAACTTATACCATATCTAAAGAGCTGATATTAAATGCTCTCTCCTAGACTGTTAAGGCTTGAACAATGACTTAATTTCCTCAAACCAGTTATTTAAAGAATATTTTTCTGTAAGACTCTACCTACAATACTATAATAAAGGAAAATGGAAAAATAGAATTTGCTTGCAGATATTAGCGTAGTTAACTGATTTCTGCAAATTAAGGGGGGCACTCATCTGCATCTTGTTTCTATTGTGCCTTATATGGATATGCTAAGGGAAAGCTTTCATTGTTCAGAGTCAGGGCAAGAATGATTAAATGTTTAAAATCAAAAGTAAGGCAATTTCAGGAATTTTGTACCATCACTGCAGTTCTAATAAGACAGTAAATTTCTTTTCATCAAAAATATAATCACTAAAATGATTAGCTGTTTCAGATCTTTCTTCCATTAGCAGAAATAATTCACAACTGACTCTCATCTCATTTGACTAGTTACTAAGAGAGTATGGCTGATTATTAGCTTTGTATATATTTATACATTTGTAACTTTGACTATTATGTAGCTTCATGCATTCTCACATTAATACAGAAAGTTAAAAACTAAACTGAAGGCCTGTAGAATTACAACTTGATACTCTAACCCAGGTTACTAAGCATTTTGTAAGCCTTAAAAATGAACAACTTTAATTATACTGTATACTGTGTATCAAATTAAAATGCACTATTATTTAATTCATAAAGAAAAAATAGGTCCTTTATTAAGAACCATGAAAAATGTCTCTTCAAAATAAATTAATGAAATTAAGATATCTGTTTTCCAAAATTCTTTTATCTGCAACTATATATTAGTTCGATACCTTTTACTTATCTCCTTAAGATCTGTCTACATTTACAGCAAGAAGATTTTTCTGCTATTGACAGATAAAATTATGAACCAAAACTAGTTTGGTTTTAAATCAATACAACTAGATTTTGAATTAAACAAACAAAAAAAAACCTATTATCTACTGGAAAGTCTTCCAAAATAATGAATCCAACCTAAGGAAACTGCTATTTTATTTTATTTTATTTTTTTGAAACTTCTATTTTAATGAGTGAAAAGTACTAAAGAAAAAAGTTGCCACCCTAACGTCAGGATGGGAGAGAATGGTGTCATTATTAGTTTAACTAGGGCAACACATTTAATAAACCCAAAAAGAACAGTATACTTTTAACTGTCAAAGATTATGTCAGGAAGTATGATGAAAGCTACTTATGTAAAGGGTTCTGACACTAAGCTACCATGTATATTCTGAAAATCTGAATTAAGTATTAAAGTATAAAAATAATATCAGATTAAAGAAATTTCATTTAAGTCAGGTAAAGCAGAAAACAACTCTTTTATTATCAACACAACCTGATATATGTATTACTAGTAACTTCAGTTAGTCCTAACGACTTATTTGAAATCTAATGGTTTAAGAAGTAAACACTATGGGACACCAGTCTTAAATTAAAAGGTGATAAATTACATTGTTCACTCTTTGATCCTAAATGCCACGATTGGTTCTTAACATCTCTTTGGATGTAATGATCCCAACAGTCCCCACTGCTTACTGACCAAACATTTAAACTGAGGTTATGAACAGAAAGCCAATACAGTCAAAATAACTTCCTCAGCCATCAAGATTAGCCATAACATATGCTTGGAGTATAATATCTTTGTTTTAGAATGTAAAGTAGCCAATTTTTCAACACAGTCTTCTAAATAAATGACATTTTAAAAAGAACAAATTACTACAAGGCAAGTTTATGCTTGTTAGAACTCTTCTTGGTAAGCCACTTCTCTTTTTGCCATGTGCTTTAAACATCTTAATAAATTCCAACACGATGACAAGAAACCACATGGTGCACCTGCACTTTCTGTCTTAATTAATACAGTTAAGTACAGGCCTGTTCACTTTAATTTGTAAAGGAAATGATGATATAATCAGTTTTAACTTAAGGTATTAATTATCTAAATAAGCAGAATTAGCTTAATGTTCCAGTAGACCCTACCCAGATACAACCGCTAAATAACATTTTCTGAAATTATGGAAGTTTTAAACAGCATATTTGGGAATAAGGAAGCAAAATGCTCATTCTACCTGAAGTGGCCAAATGGAGTAAATTATATTGAGGAACCAATGCAGCAGGTCAGAGACACTAAAGTTTTTGTTGACTTTAGCTACTATAGAATCAATTAAATTCCATTTAATTGCCCAGTGACTAATGAACTATTACCATTTTACTTCTGCCTGTATACAAATAGCTATCTTTCAAGAAGGCTATTCTTCTTTCGAAACAAAGGTTATGACTGTCTGAAATACCTCAGGATACTGATGGTCAAAATCTCATAGAAATTCTACGGGGACCCAGACAATCACATGATAGAACTGTGCACAGCCACACCATCTGTTGGACACGACTGCCAGCACAGATTTCGTGAGCTGGCAAAGGACTGAAATAGTCAAGAATTCTGCAAGTATTTCAAAGCGCAGGCTTCTCATTAATTTTAATTTCCTGTTGGCTCTACAAGGAAGGAGTGCATAGTGAAAGCACAATGTGCCACATACACTCCAGTTCATGCCACATGTACACCTGTAATCATAAACTCTTATCCAGGGCTATCCACGAAAACACTGGAGAGCCTGTGTTTATTTCTTCTTTACCCCAGAAGAAATAAATCTACAATATCTACAGTTATCTTTTCATACTTTGTTAGTACTCTTGCAAACATCTGGAAATACTTGACAATAATCACTTAATTAATGCAAAGCTAATCGATGACAATATGCTTAAATACTTCATTCAACTGAAGTGCTTTCCTCAGTCCACACAACTAGGGACTGAAGAGAACAAGAAGTTCTTTGACTAAAGGGAGTCCACTGCAAGGGAAACTTCTAGCTAACATCTCTTTGAAAAGATAAAGCAGATGATACCGGGGTACTACTCTGGTAAAAAGTGGGGATGCCGCTGGCATCAGTCTTCACCTGCTGGCTGTGGACAGGGCCTGTGTCGCTGTCGGCTTTCCAGAGAGCTGGCATTTCGACAAGCGTCTGCATCTTTCATCGCTCTCTCCTCTCGATTACCCTGCCTAAGTGTGGGCTGCTAGCGGAGGGTGAAAAGATCCTGAGAAAGAAACATTTCTCCACAACAAGGGACGATTCCTAAAGGGCACAAGGCAGCTCCAGTAGTACCTTCTCTGGGTGTGCTGCTTTCTGTGTCGTGCAGCAGTGAGGTGCTCATTTGCAAACACTATTTGTTTCCCTAGAACACAAACTTGCCAATCCAGGAACCAGTGCAAAAATACCTAGGAAAGGGGTGCCTGGGTGGCTCAGTGGGTTAAGCCTCTGCTTTTGGCTCAGGTTGTGATCCCAGGGTCCTGGGATCAAGCCCCGCATAGGGCTCTCTGCTCAGCGGGGAGCCTGCTTCCTCCTCTCTCTCTGCCTACTTGTGATCTCTGTCTGTCAAATAAATAAAATCTTAAAAAAAAAAAAAAACACCTAGGAAAGTCTGAGGCAGATTTATACTTGGAAGGGAGGACTTTTCTTTTTCCCCCTCTGCTACCATTATTGAGACTTTTTCTCTAGAGCTGCTCTGGATGACTCTTGTGTCCATTAGCTCAAAAGCATAACACAAATTGAACAAATATTTAAGAATCATCATAATCAAGAAAGGTTAACTTACATTTGAGTTGGAGTCAAAGACCAGAAAATGGCTGATTTACCTAATCCCTCTTATACTAGTAATTATTGTCAATCCAATTTTTTTCATTTTTAAAAATTGGAACCAATATAGTAGGTTAACAGATGGCTTTTAAAGTTTTTGTTCTTATTCCAAAATCTTTACGTTACCCAAAATATATCTATTTAAGTATGATACTGTAATTTCTGCAAAACATGATCTACACGCTCTCTGTTTAACACTAAACAATCTGGATGCTAAGGCTGTTTGGAAATAATTCTAACAAAAACTGAAACATCAAATTAGTGCTATAATAAACAGATTTGCCTTTTACATTTGTTTTAGGAATCTTCACAGGCACACCCTTTATAAACAGAATGTTTTTAGGAGAGTTAAATAACTGGTTCAATTAGCCCAAATATAGTTTATCCTCTCTTTATACTACCTCCAAATTGGTGAAATCATAAATTAATGTTCCCATCATCTCATTAATGATCCCACAGAAACATGGACATGAAACACCAGTTCACAGAAAATCCAAAAGACAAATGCTTAAAGAAAATATACAAATTATATTGCACAGAGGCTTTAAGATAAATAGTGCTTCCTCCCTTACTCTGCACATCTGTCTAGCAAATACCTTTCTAAGTAAGTTGTGTCCTTTAGCAATCTGCCCTCAATACTACAAAAGACAATGAAGTATCTTCTTTGATTTTTCTTTCTTGAAACCTGTTTTCCTTAAAGCAAAAGGATACGCCTTCTATGTGCTGGAAATATGGTCAAATAACTTTGGGTTGTTTAAAGCAACTTCTACTTAATAGACATAGGAACCATGTAAAACTCCAGTTCTTTTGGGAGGTAGCCTGGAGACACATCATAAAGAGGGAAGATAAACACATAAACCTTAGGACACTTTATATTTTGATGAGTCACATTTTTTAACATTCTATATCTAATGTATGATGGGATGAATAAGACCAGATTTCCCTTATCATTACCAGCTGGTGTTTTAAGTGGAAATCTGTCTTTGCTTTGAGTCCATTTCCTTACTTTGTAAGCAAAGGATTCCATCAAACCCCTTCCACTTTCTTTTCCTACTCCTTTAGTCCCTTTCTTTGTCTTCTACCACATTCACCAGACTCTTGGCAATTCTTTATTCATCCCTGGTAATCCTTCCTTTATTCATCTCCTCTTTATACCCATTTACACTCCCCTCAGTGACTGTGCCAACACTTTCCTCAAACTGATGAGAGGGTTGAGTAGTTCCAGCTGACAGGTGCATGAATGCTGGAGAAGAAAGAACTGCTCTAGTCACTCTGTCCCTGCCCACCCCCCAACTCCTCTCTTAAGGCTACATGCCTATATATATCAGAAAAGAAATAATTCTGCACAACCTGATCCAGTCATGACCTCTTAAAGCCTCTTTCCTACTGTGAGGGCATTTTCCTTTTCTTTTCTTTCTTTCTTTCTTTTTTTTTAAACTTTTGCCTTCTACTATCCAGCTCCTCACCTTAACTAAAAGCAAATTCTTAATCTAGTAAGATAGCTATTTCTGTTGTTTAATCTTTTCTAATTTCTCCTATACTTACTCCTGTTTCTGTTGTTTCTTTTCTATTTTATTACCATATTATCTCAAGCCTGCTTCATGTAACTGATTTCCCTTATCCCTAGTCTTTTCCTGTCAGTCAATCCTGGACGCTACCATTGAGATTAATATTCTTTTATTTTTTTTTTTAAGATTTTGTTTATTTATTCGACAGAGAGATCACAAGTAGGCAGAGAGAGGGAAAGGGAAACAGGCTCCCCGCCGAGCAGAGAGCCCGATGCGGGGCTCGATCCCAGGACCCTGGGATCACGACCTGAGCCAAAGGCAGAGGCTTTAACCCACTGAGCCACCCAGGCGCCCCGAGATTAATATTCTAAAACACTTTCATCATATCACTCTCCAACTTAAAAACCTTCAGTGGTTTTCTACTGTCTAGGAAATAAAAAATTCACTTTACTATCTTCCATGGAAGGCTTCGACCATCTAAGCCAGACGTACCTTTCTACTTCATTTATTGTATCACTCCAAACGAACTTGAAAGTCCCAACTTCATTTTCATCCAATACACCTTGTGGTTTCCTACCTCTAAACGTTTTACTACACACTCATTTTTTGTGGCGCCTGCCTTCCCTCCTTCTTTTAGCCATCTTTCAACGCTTACAGTTCCCTTCTGCGATATAATTTCACAAACTACTCCAGCCTTTACTAAGTCCCCGCTTATGCAAAACCACATGATACTTGAATTATTGCTCTGGGTTAGAATTAATTTATATTTTAACTTTATAAATTAATTTACCTAGCACAATCCAAGCAGAGTGTGGAATACTTGTTAAATTAGTTTAATGTTTTCTAACAAATTTTGGAGTTTTCAGAGAGGAAACTTCAGATAGAAGGACTCCAAAATCTGATGGCTGACAATGTTACCAAAAGTTTACTTGTAGGAACTGGCCACAGGAAACTCACGGCTCTAATTCACAAAACTAGAATGAACCTAAAAGCGACAGTGGAAAGCTACATGTCAAAAGCTATGTGTGAAAATTTAAAAAGCAGGGTACTGAAATGGTCCTTACCAAGATCACAAATGACCTCCAATTTCCTAAATTCAATATTCTAATATCTGTTGAACTTTAATAATGACAATTTCTAGTAGAATGTCTGCTTTTTTGACTATCAATGAATAATGTTGCTATAAACATGAATGCACAAATCTCCGTTCAACTCCCTGATTTCACTTCTTTTGAGTATATACTCAGAAGGGAAATTGCTGGAACACATGGTAATTCTATGTTGAATTTTTTTGAGGAATGCCATATTGTTTTCTAAAGCAGGTGAACCATTTTAGATTCCCATCTGCAGTGCATAAGGAAGGGTTCCATTTTCTCCATATTCTCACCAAAACTTATTTGCTCTCTCTTTCTCTGTGTTTATAATATCCATCTTGATGACTGTGAAGTGGTATCTCACTGTGGTTTTTGGATCTGCATTCCCTAATGATTAGTGACACTGAGCGTCTTTTTGTTTATTGGCCACCTGTGTATCTTCTTTGGAAAAGCATTTAAGTCTTTCACTCATTTTTCAACTTGGCTGTTTGTTTTTCTGCTGTTGAGTGGCAGTAGTTCTTTATATACCCTGAATGTTAACCCCCTGTCAGATAAGTGATTTGCAAATGTTTTCTCCTATTCCATGGGTTGCCTTTTTACTCTATTGACAGTGTTCCTAGGTGCACAAATAATATAGCCTGGTTTATCTATTTTTTGTTGTTGTCTTTGTTTTGTTTTTTGTTGTTGTTTTGTTTTGTTGTTGTCTTGTTTTGTTTTGTTTTGTTTTTTGGGGTTATACCCAAGAAATCATTGTCAAATCCAATGTCATAAAATTTCTCTTATGTATATTCTTTTAAGAGCTTTATAGTTTCAGTTCTTATGTTTGGATCTTTGATTCACTTTGAGTTAATTTTTATATATGATATAAGGTAAGGGCCCAAACTCATTCTTTTGCACATGGCTATTCAGTTTCCTCAGCATCATTTATTGACAAGGCTGTCCTTTCCCCATTGAATGGTCTTGTTACCCTTGTCAAAAATCATTTGACTATATATGGGACAATTTATTTCTGGGCTCTCTATTCTACACCATTGGTCTATATGTCTATCTTGTTTTGATTACTGTAGCTTTGTAGTAAATTTTGAAATCAGTTAAGTATGAAACCTCCAACTTCATTTCTCCTTTTCAAGACTGTTTTGACTATTTGAATCCCTTGAAATTCCATATGAACTTTAGGATGGATTTTTCTATTTCTGCAAAAAAAAAAAAACCTGGGATTTTGATAAAGATTACACTAAATCTATAGATTGCTTTGGACAATACTGACATCTTAATAATATTAAATCTTGCAAGCCATAAACATGAAATACCTTTCCATGTATCAGTGTCTAATTTCTTTCAGCAACGCTTTGTAGTTTTCAGTGTATAAGTCTTTCACCTCCTTGGTTAAGATTCTTCCTAAGTAGTCATTCTTTTTGATGCTATTATTAATGGACACTGTGCAGGTTCTAGGCATAGGTCTGAAGAGCTCTTACAACTTCTGTTGCCACCCTCTGCTATGCTGCTACTGACACAGAAAAATGCCAGGCCTGCCTGATAGCACCATATGGCCTAGCCTGGTGTGGGCACCACTGCCAGACACAAGAGTGAGGTAATATTAGAGAGGTCATTCAGATCCAGCCAAACTTCCAGAGGATGCCACCTGAGAGACCCCAGGTGAGACCAGCAGAAGAACCACTCAGATGAACTTAGTCACAAAGCTTGCCCATAAAATTGTGAATAAAAAGTTGCTATTTTAAGCCACTAAGTTTTGGGGTGATAGCAAAGATTAACTGAAACAGAATTAAATCATTTTATTTGTTCTTTCTTAACCAAGATAACTTATTCATTACTTTGTAGCTCATTTCAAACTGTTTCCCAGAGGCTATTAAAGATTTATTCCAACTAAGATAAGACAGAGTACTTTTAAGCTAAACACTTTACATAATTCATCATGTTCATGAATGATTTAAAGCTTGAGTGTCAGCATTCTAAATCTTTTATGATTTTTTAAAAAGTAGATGGCTTAAAATGAAATCTTACCAGAACTACAGATTTTATTTCCTAATATCTAACTTCAAAATTGAAAAAACAAAAATAAGTAGATGTTACAATTAATGTTTCCAGGCAAATTTGTGTCATTGTTAATATTTGCTAGGAATTCGTACTAACTATACTGGGGACCAATTTTCAAACTTTAGTATCTGATTATTTAAAAATGCAAATAATCACAATATTTAGAAGAAAAGTACTTAACGTGAAAAATATTTATAATCCCAAAGCATTCAGAAGCATGTTGATGAAGCAAAATGGCTTATTATTACCTAAAAATTTTGAAGATATAGATTTCTAAAATTCTATTTACTTACAAATATATGTATTTATTAATACTTATAGCTATAAAGGATTGTAGTTATTTTATGTGGAAAAAATCTTACAGGATATGTAAAAGTAACATCATTTAAAACATGCTAAAGTAATAATTTACTTCAAAAAAACTTCTACTCCATCAAAAAGAGAATTTGCTCCCTCAAGATATGGAAATAGCTGCTTCAGAACTGTTTACCTATATTACACATTCTTTAAAAGAAACGAATAACAAACTGGGTGAGGTGCATAAACAATGAATTGTGGAACACATACAAAAAAAATAAATTTAAAAAAAGAAATGAATAACATGGAATAGGGCTGAAGAAATAAAGAGAAAATATAACAAAGAAGCAATAAGGCACAGTTTTACACTGAAATCTGTATGCTAACTAGATACACAACAGAACTATTATTTCTGACAAACCAAGTAGAATTAACACTTACTCAAGTAGAAACTAATTCAATTAACTGTCAAAGTTGAGGCAAATGTCTAAAAGTCTATGTCATAAATATCCTTGCATCATTTATTTTGGAAACTGAATTTACTGACCATCAGAGTATCTCATATTTGCATTACTTAAAAACATTTTTAACATAGTTGTCATTTTAAAGAGCCCTACACATTTCTTTAAATTTGGGATCTAATCTAAGGAATTATTTACATTTCTCTCCAAGTGCCTGTCTAAAAGTAAACTATAGTTCCACTGTTTCCTTACCCACATATATAGGTATATGCTGAATATTAATACACAGTCTAAATTTTGTAAAGACAAAAAACTGTGTTTCTCAATGTGATGGCAAAATGAAGAAGGATAAAACACAAATGGAAGAATTAAAATGTACTTACAAAGTCAAAGTCTCCATCTTGAGGAACTTTCCAGTTATCAGGAAAAACATTTTTGGACATAGGGAAGGGTTCATGCATGTTTTGATTACAGTTTTCATGACTCTTATTCTTGAAGTCCTGTTTATCAAAGTAGTCCATGAAAGATGGTCTTTGTACTTGTGGTGAAGTTGCATTTCCTTAGGTAAACAAAGAACACAGGGAGGGTATAAATTCTTATATTTAAAAAGTATGGTTCTTATTGAAGTATGAAACTTTTTTAAAATTCAGCAATATAATACATTTTCACTGGTCGGATTCGAAGCCAACACTGTCTATTTAATGAAGAACAAAGGAAAATGAAATAATAGAAAAAAAAAATTAGCCAGGCCACATAAGAATTCAACTAATGATTAGGCAAAGATCTATAATATTCTTAGATTGTAGAAACATTTCAGAATTTTGGCAAGAATCTTTATCATAATTTCATTAAAAATCATTTCAGTATATTTGAAATTTATCAAATGAAGTAAAATTTTAAAACCTAAGTGTTTAGTTGTAAATATGTAAGCCTGTATTGTTACTGTCATTGTACATCACTATAAACTAAAGAAGTTATAAGGACTTACCCAGGTTTGTCTTATATGTCTTCCTTCTAGTCTTTCTAGCTGATTCCATCTCATCCTGGACTCCCATGGTTTCACCTACCATATTTATATCTGACTCATAAGTTCTGTCTAAGTTCTACCTCTGACTTCCCTGCTGCTTACTATTGGACTCTGTCATCTGAGGTGAGTTATTGTTACCTCAAACCTACCAGTTCTAGAGCCAAAGCTAAGTTCTGAAGTTCAATGTCCTTAAGGTTCATCCATGTTGTTATATGTGTTGGTTTCACTTACTTGTGGAACATGAGGAATAGCATGGAGGACATTAGAAGGAAGGGGCAAATGAAGGGGGGGG